>VDFB02123510.1:0-30380 GCA_007258455.2 Sequoia sempervirens | reverse complement strand
AACTCACAGTATAATTTCCTAAGAAAATATCGGGGGACTTCACAGTTATTGCACGGTGGGTAATCAAAGACCATATACCATCTGTCATAAAAATGGTTCCTAATCTCTAGGTGGTGGCACCAATGGATAGGAACCCTCTTTGCATTGAGGGTGAGATTTTGATTTGTTCTAGGGTCAGTGAATAGAGAGCACAAATCACCTTTAGTAATCTTTAAATCTTTAACTTGTTTATATGATAATTTATCTGCATAATATGCCCTCGATGTTTGCCTCCTATTTTGCCATCCAGATATTTGTTGGGTAATTGTATCCACATTTTTTAACAAATCCTTCAATGAATCTGCTAGATGTATCCTTTCTGTGGTTGAAGAATTTTGATCACTCAACCTACTAATAAGATCCTCAACTTCTTTTATATTGTTTTCAATTTCACTCCTCAAATTTTCTTGAGTGCCAGGAGGGTATTGAGAGAATGGTGGGGAGGTTGATTTTGTTGAGGATTTTCCTCCTCTTGTTGATGATTTCCTACAAATTAAAAAAAAAACATTCATTTCTAAACTAAAACAAACAAAATCAATTTAAAACTAACAAATTCAAAACAAATACCAAACAATACTTACCTCTTGCATCTTTTCGTCGTCGTGGCGCCATATTTGTGAAGAAATCCAATTGCTCTTGATGTATTTTGACCTCTCCAAAAATGCGAGCGCGTATGACAGGGTTTTTGGCCGCGGGCGGAGCTAAAACACAGCAAAAAGGAAATGAGAAATGATTTTGAGTTTGCTTTTTTTTTGCTTTTAAAAGCTCAAAACGTGTTCGCGTTATAACGCGAACGCTTTTTGAGCTTTTTTTTTCTTTTTTGGCCACAAAAGTGCGACCATCTTGGTGCACTTACCCTTCTATGAAATATTTGCTCCTGTTGCATGATTGGACACAATTAGGACTGTATTGTCTCTTGTTGCTCACAACAAGTCACTTTTGTACCAAATGGATGTGAAATAAGCATTTATAAATGGCTATCTATAGGAGGAAGTGTATGTGGAACAACCAAAAGCCTATGAGATACCAAGTCATGAAAACAAGGTATATAGGTTGAAGAAAGCATTTTATGGATTAAAGCGAGCTCCTAGAGCTTGGTACAATTGCAATGACTCCTATCTCATTCAAGATGGATTTGAAAGAAGCAACTATGAGCCAAATCTATACATCAAAGTAAACAAGAAAGGTAGTTCATTCTAATTGTGGATAGTTGTATGTAGATGATCTAATCATTATCGGTGTTCTTAGCATAGATACTTTCAAAACATCAATGAAGAGTGAATTTGAAATGATTAACTTGGGGCTTATGAGATATTTTATGGGCATTAAAGTTTATCAATCCAATTTTCTAGTATATTTATTTCTCAATCCAAATATGCAAATGAAATCTTGAAGAGATTCAATATGGTAAAGTGCAAGGTAGCCCCAACACTAGTCATGATGGGATTGAAGCTAACCAAGGAGGATGATGGACCATATGTGGATCCTACATTGTTCAAGAGGCTAGTTGGAAGCCTTATGTATTTGATGGATACAAGGCCTAATATTATGTATGGTGTAAGCCTAATTTCAAGGTTTATGGAGTCTCTAAAAGACTCTCATTGACAAGTGAATAAGAGAATATTGAGGTATGTGAGTGGTACAAAGGACTTTGGCATATTGTATTCCACTTCTGTTGATTTCAATCTTGTTGGCTACACATATAGTTATTTTTGGGGCAACATAGATGATAGGAAAAAAACTTTTGGGTATATTTTCCACTTTGGAACAAGTGTTGTGTCATGGGCTTCAAAGAAACAATACATTGTGACTCTTTCTTCAATTGAAGCTGAGTATGTGGCAGCCACTAGTGCAGCTTGTCAAACTGTTTGGATGGGGAGAATATTGAAAGAATTAATGCATGATAAAAAATAAGTGGTGCAGGGGCACCCACAACTAATGGTAGGAGTAAATGAGTCTTGTAGGGACAATATGTTGTTTTGAAGGTCTTTTGATTAAAATTCAACGAGGAAGTTGCAAAATATGTAAAAATAAGAATGTTATCAAAGTTGCCATCTCATGTCAAGGTGGAAAAGGCATGATTTCTTAGTGTTTTCATGTAAGAGGTCTTAAATAAGGTCTAAAAGACCATATTATATCTATTTAGAGGTGTTTTAGGTCCTAAAGGTCCATTAGTGGAAATAATGCAAAAGTTTGCAATTAAGAGTCAATTAGGTGCAATGATTAGTTGAAGGCACTAGTTGAAGGTAGTTTTGTGTTGAAATGCTTTAAAAAGGCCTTCCAAGGCTCAAATAGGGGTTGGTGAAGTCTGTAACAAATCATACATAAGAAATACCACACTTATTATGTGATTTTCTATTATTTTCATTGTTTTCTGAAGATTCTTGGTGTTGTACGGACCTGTATAGGATTGTGATGGCCTAAGATCATCAATGTTTGTGGGTACACCTGTTTACTTGCAATTCCATTTGATTTCAAGTCTTAATTATTTGTTTGAGTGAGAATCAATAAAAATAGTGACTGCCCCTTTTTTTCTATGTTAAGGAACTTGAGGAAAAAATATGAAAAATTAACCAATCCACCTATTGTACTTGTCTTTGTTGCTTGGTGGATTGATCCACATTATGTTAGGGTAGATGTTTATTAGCATTTGAGGTCAGGGATAACCATTTAAGTGGTATAATATTGATGCTCTATGGCTAGTAGGGTTGGTTTCCTTGTGGAAATGATGGCTTCATGAAGGTTTTCTATGAAATATCATTGGGATTGGGAAAGTAAGAGTTTTGGGAGTCTAAGTAGACCTGAAGAAAGGTGTTTGAAGCCTTAGATCGACTGGATAAGTCATGAGTGTTGTTTTCTATCAAACCCTTGTTGTTTGCATCAAAAAGGAGGGTTTTTAAGTTTGGAGAGAATCTGTCTATAGAAGGGGAATCTGACTATGGATTCTTTGGTTTTAGAGCATTTAATTTTCTGCCCCAAGGTTTCAGGAAGTTTGGAGTAGTCTGGAGGACACTTACTTTGTAAAATAGACCTATTTCACTAGGTCTTTCCATGGTGAGTGTATTGAAAGTCAATACTGGTCCAAAAGAGTCTCAGTTAATCTTGAAGTATGTTATGTAAACCCTTAAAGAGTATCTAAAACCATCTTTTAATTGGTGAGTCATTTGGAAAAATCGGGTGGGAAGACCCTTGAACTGGGTTGACACTGTTAGTAGGAGGTGCATGCCTGACAAGTGGAATTTGTGGAGTTCTCATGAAATTGTTTTAAGGTTGGGTTGATAACCTTGTATTTTCCACTTATAAGTTTGTCTCCAACCTGGGTCTGCATCAATAAGCCACTACAATATTTTGTGACAACTCAGTGATTTCTTTGTCCAAAAATCATACTTTCAATAAGAGAACTAAGTATATTGATACTAAATATCATTTTATTAGAAAGCTTATAAAAAAAAATATATATTCCTAAAGTTTTGAAATTATGAAGACCAATTTACTAACATATTTACAAAACCATTGATAAAGGAAACATTTCAGTATTTACAGAATTGTTTAAGTGTTTTTGATTGTGCAAATTTATACAGTTGTGAAGAAGTTTGATGCAATTTTTTGTTGATCCTGAATAAATCATAATTAAGGGAGAATATTGGAAAGAACTTAATTAGCTAATAGGCTGTTTGTGTGAACTTTGGTCAGAATTTTCGTCAACCTTCCCAGTTTTTAAGCCTTCTGGCAGTCATGAAAAAAGGTGGCGAATGTTTTTGAACTTTGGTCAGAATTTTCATCAGCCTTGTTGGTGTTTTTCCTAGTGGACCTAAGAAATATCTAAGGGATAGCCAACTCCTATGTTTATGACTCCTGAAATGACTGGCCAACTAACAAGATCTAATCAATGACTAAGATCTTCTGCACTTTAGGCTCTATGGGGCCAAGGAGGGTGTTCCTATTGTGTTCATTTGAGAATATGCTTTAAATAGTTCTAACACATCATTTTCACAAATCATTTTTAATCAAGGATAATTATGTTACAAATACTATGAGATTGGCTTATCTTTAAGTAAATTGCTTACCAATTCATCAAAATAAAGGACATTCTTCAAGATAGTTGACAAATACATGCATCAAGATTGATGAATTTTTAAAATGAATTTAAACCCTAACTTTAGGTCAGTCATCAAACAATTATTTGATAAACCCTTTAGGTGAATCATTAACGAACAAACCATTGCCTTGTTGCATTGGGCAATAGAGTCACATATACTAGAACCAGTAACACATAAATGACTTTAAAATTTGATGGGATGGACTCCTCTCATAACATATTTGCATTATGGAGCTCACTTTTTCTGATACATAACTGCTTATTAGATCCCTTGCAAATAATTTTAAATCTAAGACTCCATTTAAGCATTTAATTGATTTATTGAATCAAAGCTGAAACATAGACATACATTTGAACAGATGTTCAAAGAAGAATGAAAATATCATTAACATTCCATTCAAAATTCACACAAAATTCACATGAGAGAAAATATATCAAAATTTTATGTTCCTTCATGTTTATCAATCATATCTGCATAACAATTTAAGATAATTTGCATATGTTCTTCTAAAAACTCAAAACAAACTATCTATTCTATTCTTATTGTTCTACCCATGTACACCCGACTCAAAACCTAACTAGAATTTTCATCGTCACAAAATGAGCCTTGGATTCCCTTTTATAGAGTAAGGGAGCAAAACAAGCTTCAAGCTCAAATGCAATTTCATCAAAAAATTTCATTTCACCCAGAATTTCATCTGCATTTCAAAAATTCCCACATATGGATTATGCAATAACACGTTGAACACAAGGAAAATGAAAATTATAGCCACCATCAAAAGAAAGTGCAAAGGCCCACCAAAATCTCCCTTTATTGCTCGGTGCACACCACATCAAATGTCCACATTGCCATGAGGGCACACATTCAACATCAGACCCAAAAGTAATAGTCACATATGCAAAAGAAGAGACTAACCGACAGAACATTAAATCAAAACAAAAATTTACCATCTAACATAGCAATTCTTTATCGACCAACCACCCCACCCTTACCAGTGTCTAGACCACGATACACACACCCACTCTGAGTCATCGCAAGGGAATGAGAGAAATCCTTGGCTTCCTCCTCATCCTTTTCCTTACACAACACAGTACTAGTTCACTTGCTTGGAGTTATGATTGCCAATGGAGGAACAAACAATATTTCTTCTCCTGCGGGTTGAGTTCGACCCAGAGTGTCCAGATACTGCTGATACTCGAAGTCTATCTCATTCTCGTTGGCTGAGAATATTTCAGTAAGGTCAATGGGTGAGTGTTCGCGCCTGAAGGAGCTATGCCGATACTTGATTCTTTTGCGTCCTCTAGTAGCGAAGTGCACTGTATTTTGTTTTTATCTTTGACCTTTCCAGTAGCAGTGTTCTAGAATTGTAATATCCGACTGCACCTTGTGGGTGCACGGGCGGGCTTGCCAGCAGGAATGTCGACCTCCATAGTTGAAGTAGCTTTCGGTACACTAGCACTAGGCTTCTGAGAGCTCAGGTGAATAGACCTCCTCACTGGTTCATTCATTTTCCTTGTCTAACAATTTCTCAAACTCACTTCGTATTTATCAAAAAAAATTCTAACTGCTAAGTACAAATGACACAAATAGCAACTATTCCTTCTATATTTATCATGTGAAGGGATGGCACCCACAATCAATGTTTAGCAAAACACATGCATAATCTGGGAAGCTCGTTAGCATATGTACTATCACCATTTAATTCCCAATTGCATGGAAATCTATAGATCACACTTCACGATTACCAACATTTGTGTTTCCACATGAACTGAGTTCAACTTGATCACTCTTGTAGAGATTTGGCCATTAATGCATGATGGTTACAGAGAAAAATGGCTATCACATGTCATTCGCCAACTTTGAATATTACCCATTGATCCTTTGAAGAGATGGCAGATCAAATGGTTCACCCTGGGCTGTCCAGGTTTGAAATCCAATAAAGCATCACTAGTTTTCTCTCAAAAAATGGTACTAATCCACCTCAGACAATAATTTCCCTATTGGAAAGCTTCATAAGTCTCATAGATTGAGTGGTTGAAGGCACGTGTAATGATCTCACTCATTTCGCTAGTCTTAACTAGCATTCACTTTCTCCTAGTGAACCAGCGGGGAACAGTTAAGATCGTGCTCAAAATCTGATCTCGACTGCTTGTCAAGGCATTAGACGGTGGGCATGGTGGTGGAGATTGGGTCCCATAGATGTACAAGGACACATGTCCTTATCTTGCCAATGTCGCTACTTTTAACCTGTCAACACTTAATTCCCATGAGTTGGCGGCGAATGACCAAGATCTTATCCCGGATCCTTGAATCTTAAAACTTGCATTCCATACAATGTTAGCATTAAAAAGAAAAAAATTCGTTAAGCGGATGGCAATATGACCCCTTGAGGATAGATGGCTTAGGCTTAAGTCACCAGGAAAAATTAAAATTTGACTTAGGAAAAAGATTAAGTTGGTTCCAGAATAATTGGTGACCGGTGCTTCGAGCTAACGGGGCCAGTAAATTGACATGCAATGTGGCTCAAAATATGACTTAAGAGATCGGTGATCAACGAAGCAAGTCAACTTGCAATTATAATATTTGCACACTCCTATAAATAAAACCCTACTCATTCATGGGGACCAGGGTTTAAAAGGAGACTAAGCCCATGGGGAAAAGAGAAAATTCCTCATAATTTTTAGAAGCTCCATCAGTGGCTCATGCTCGGGGATGCATACCCCTGGTGGGTATGATGAGGACGAAATATCCAGTTGAAGCAGACCAGGGTAGAAGACCAAAACCAAGGAACTCACTCAAACAAGGTAAGAAAACACAACATAAAGCAACAAACTAGACCAACATATGTACACTACTTACAGAATATACATTGTAAATTACTTCCACAAGATGGAGGCCCTAGGCACCCAAAGTTTCAGGGGAAATTCTTCCCTCTATCAAAGACTGTGGCTTGTTTATCCTATAGTGAATTCATATGAGTATTGTGTAATCCCAAGTTATCAGTACTATCTTGATCAAAACTGCCTATAATACTTGAAGTAACATTGCCATATTTGTCCCTTTCCATTACAATCTCATCAAATTGAATAGCAAAAAGGAATCCCTCATATTCTACAATGTCATGAAGTATACCATCACATTCCATTTGTTTATCAAACTTGAAAAACTCACATACACTCTGGCTCAAATGAGACCAATCTTCAGTGAATTCAGGTAAGAAAACATGACCAGGTCTATCATTTTCCTGTTTTATCACAGTGTTATTCTCATGAGGTGAAAGAAGTTTCATAATCAAATCCATTAGGTAAGGATTATCTACAAAGATCTCCACTATAGCTTCATATTGTCCTGTATTATGTTCATAATCACTTGTGTCTTTGGATTGCACTTCACCTGGGTGAAAAAGTATTGTAATATTTGCATCCTCTCCAGAGTCATCAAGTAATTCCTTCTCAACACAAGGTAGTGTTATTGGAATATCCATGCAATCATCTTGTGGAACATGAATACTTGACCTTTCAGTTGTCTTTTCAAGTGTACAACTCTTCACCATAGGAGATTCAATGCAACCATGTGCATCCTTTTGGATATCCACACTATGTCCGGAGCTGACACCATGTTTGGGAGCTTCCTTATTGATGTCTGCATCCCCACACCTTCCGTGAAGTTTGGAACTTAGCAAGTTAGAAGTGACATCTTCGTTGACACAACTACCAACATCAATACCACTTTGATCTGTGCACAGACCATCCACAACATTTCCACTGATGGTACTTTTTAGATACTCATTAGAGGTATCCTCAAAAAGAGGATTGCTCCTACACCAATGGGAATTGTCATTTGCAACCTCACTATCCAAGTGATCTTCATCAAATACGAGATTTTTCCATACATTAATTGGATGTATCTCATCATCTTTAAAATCAGGATGCCAACAATTCAGATTATTAGTATACTCAAAATTAGTGAAGTCATTTGAAGAACATAGAGAAGCAATCTCATCATCCTCCTCATCATTCTCCTCATCATTTGTGTTTGCAGCAATTGACCCACACTCAAATAATTCTTCACATGAGGAGAATTTCTCACTACCTAGGAAACACCCTCAAGGCTATTAACATACCCCCTACTAGAAGTAAGGGATTCCATCTCCACTTCATATGAAGAATCATATTCAATTGTAGATTGATCAAATTCAATCTCATCACTTTGATTCCTCATGTGTACCATAGCATTGGGACCAAGTGTATTCCCTTCATTGATCGGTGCATCAAGTCATGAGGCTAAATCTTGCATTTCTTGTGTTTGCTCATAGTATACAACATCCCAAGGAACGTAATTAGGCACCACCTCCTTAGTTTCATGTTCACCCTCTTTTTCATCTGCACTACTATTGGCTTCCACCTCTAGCTTATTAGTGAAATGACAACATTCAACAGTCAACTGTTCTAATTATAATGCTTCTCTTTGACCTGATAATCTTAACCTTTGATCTTCTTCTTGACATGGCAATCACTACTCACATCATGAGATATAGACAAGCATAGATGACCATGCTCAATGTTTTCCACAAATATTAATCCAATCCACTATTTGATCAAGGCTATGAGGCTTTAGATCCTCATACCATTGGCTAGACCTTGACATATATGCTTCATAAAACAAATTAATGCACATTAGATCACTAGGTCTGAAACTCTTGGGTATTTCCATCAGAGCATCCAAAAATCTCAAGAATAATTCATATGGTGACTCATTTGCATGTCTCTTTATTTCATATAGCTTTTTGATAGAAAAAGTTATATCAGACCTTCCCATCCTTGGTTTATGTGAAGTTGATGCTTGCTCACATTTTTCATTTCTGGGGAATAAAGTGGATACAATATTCATGTGATCCCCTCCTTGACAAATCCTTTTACCCTCTGATCTACTTGGTTCAAAACTTTGGTCAGTTCTAGAATTATTACTAGCAGTCACAAATCCCCTCATCATTGAGTATCTCAAATTGCTCTCAATGTCAATGGCAATGTGATATGCTTGGTGCAAAGTTGTGGGCTCTTCATCTCTTAGCAAGAAGCTCATCTTCTTGTCAAATGCTCCTAGGTATACAACCAAACATTTAGCATCATTTGTCCTTATGTCTTCTGGAATTTCTCTAATGGAATTTGCAAATCGAAGATTGAAAACATGAAATAATTCACTCTCACTTATATGAATTTCCATAAAAAAATTGCTCACCACACTTGGATTTACCCTTTCATCGAGTTGGTCAACAAAGCTTTTCATGAATTGATTTCATTAAGCTATGGAACCTACTAGAAGATATGAATACCAATCCCTGACATCATCCTTCAAGGATTGAACAAAGAGCTTCATGACAACATCTTCGTGATTCACCTCATAATCCCCCATAACATTCATGAATGTTTGCAAGTGTTTAGAGGCTGATTCTAAACTTTGCCCTATGAATTTGGGAAAATATTTCCTAACCTTCTAAGGAATTAAGTTTGGGAAACCTCTAATGCCACTAAAAACCAACGACATATATCTTTCAATAATAAAATCCATTTGTGGGCATGATATGGCTTCTTCGCCCTACATACTTGTGCTTGATCCTTTACAGGGTAATTCTCTAAGAGGGAGTATTCAAAAGAATAGAATACTTATCAAAATAATTACATGCTTTACACATTGGAAGTATGAAGAACCATTATTATTCCCTATCTTAATGTAAATTCATCTAATAGGGAATCATTTATGATCTCAAGTCTTAAAAGTTCTCATAAACTTTTGTCAAACCAAATAATGCTTGCTCTAGATTTATGAGAATACTTAGAAATTTGTAGCATTTGTTAATCCTTCTTCCTAGCTGCAAAGTCTACAAATATGGAAAGCTTCTTCACAATTCAACTGGTCCTTTGAACAGAGTCGCCACCTCTTCTCACAGAGGAAAGATCTTCAAGAGTGAATATCATTTTGGGTATCATCCACCAAAGGAATCACACTCATATACTTCAATCTTTGTTGCACAACAACTCTTCTCCAAGTTCAACGACTTCTTAATTATCTGAACAAGGATGCTCAAATATACTAGATTCAGAATGGCTAATAGTATGACTCTATGCAATGACTCTTTAGGCTTAATTCTTCAGGACTTGAATGACTCTTTGACAAGGAAATTTGCAACCAGACTTCTAAGTGCAATCCCCAGCAGAGTCACCATTTTGTTGGTGTTTTTCCCAGTGCACCTAAGAAATCTCTAAGGGATAGCCAACTCATATGTTTAAGACTCCTGAAATGACTGGCGAACTAACAAGATCTATTCAATTACTGAGATATTCTGCACTTTAGGCTTTGTGGGGCCAAGGAGGGTGTTCCTATTGTGTTCATTTGAGAATATTCTTTATAGAACACATCATTTTCATAGATCATTTTAAATGAAGGATAATTACATTACAATTACTATGAGATTGGCTTATATTTAAGTAAATTGCTTACCCATTCATCAAAACAAAGGACATTCTTCAAGATAGTTAAAAAATACATGCGTCAAGATTGATGAATTTTAAAAATGAATTTAAACCTTGACTTTAGGTCAGTCATCAGACAATTATTTGATCAACCCTTTAGGTGAATCATTAAGGAATAGACCAGTGCCTTGTTACATTGGGAAATAGAGTCACATATACAAGAACCAATAACACAAAAATGACTTTAAAATTTGATGGGATGGACTACTAGATCATAACAACTTTGCATTATGGAGCTCACTTTTTCTGATACATAACTGCTTATCAGATCTCTTGCAAATAATTTTAAATCTAAGACTCCATTTAAGCATTTAATTGATTTTTTGAATAAAAGGAAAAATAGAGACATACATTTGAACAGATGTTCAAAGAAGAATGAAAATATCATTAACATTCCATTCAAAATTCACACAAAATTCACATAAGGAGAGAAAATATATCAGAATTATACATTCCTTCATGTTTATCAATCATATCTACATAAAAATTTAAGACAATTTTCATATGTTAGATTCTAAAAACTCAAAACAGACTATCTATTCTATTCCTATCATTCTACCTATGTACCCCCGACTCAAAACCTAACCAGAATTTTCACCGCGGCAAAATGAGCCCTAGATTCCCTTTTATAGAGTAAGGGAGCAGAACAAGCTTCAGGCTCAAATGCAATTTCATCACAAAATTTCATTTCATCCAAAATTTCATCTCCATTTCAAAAATTCCCACATACAAATTATGCAATAACATGTTGAACACAGGGAAAATGAAAATTACAACCGTCATCAAAAGAAAGTGCAAAGGCCTGCCAAAATCTCCCTTTATCACCCTGTGCACACCACATCAGATGTCCACATTGCCATGAGGGAACACATTCAGCATCAAACCCAAAATTAATAGTCACGTAGGCCAAAGAAGAGACTAATCACCACAACATTAAATCAAAACCAAATTTTAGCATCCGACATAGCAATTATTTATCGACTAGCCACCCCACCCTTACCAGTGTCGAGACCACGATACAAATGCCCGCTCTAAGTCATTGCAAGAGAAGGAGAGAAAACCTTAGCTTCCTCCTCATCCTTTTCCTTACATAGCACAATACAAGTTCGCCTGCTTGGAGTTCTGACTGATTTCTTCTCTTGGGGCCTAAGTTTGACCTAGAGTGTCCAGATACCACCGATACTTAGAGTCTATCTTAGTCTAGTTGTCTAATAGGATTTCAATAAGTTCAATGGGCGAGTGTTGGTGCTCGAAGGAGCCATGCCCATACCTGATTCTTTTGCATCCTCTAGCAGCAAAGTGCACTAGTTCTTTGTCTTTATCTTCGACCTTTCCAGTAGCAGTGTTCTAGAATTGTAATCTCCAGCTATAACTTGTGGGTGCATGGACAGGCTTTCCAACAAAAATTTTGACCTCCATAGTTGAAGCAGCTTCTAGTACACTAGCACTAGGCTTCTTAGAGCTCAGGTGAATAGACCTCCTCGTTGGTTCATTCATTTTCCTTGTCTAACAATTGTTGAAACTCACTTTGTCTTTATCAAGGAAACTTCTAACTGCTAAGTGAAAATGACACAAATAGTAGCTATTCCTTCTATATTTATCATGTGAATGGATGGCACCCACAATCAATGTTTATCAAAACACATACGTAATCTGGGTAGCTCGTTGGCATATGTACTGTCACCGTTTAATTCCCAATTGCATGGAAATCTGTAGATCACACTTCACGATTACTAGAATTAGCGTTTCCACATGAATTGAGATCAACTTGATGACTCTTGCAGAGATATGGCCATTAATGCACGATGGTTACAGAGAAAAACGACTATCACATGTGTCATTTTCCAAATTTGAATATTACTTTTTGATCCTCTAAAGAGATGGCAGATCAAACGGTATACCCTGGGCTGCCCGGGTTTGAAATCCAACAAAGCATTGCTGGTTTGCTCTCAACAAATGGTAGTGATCCACCTTGGACAATAGTTTCCCCATTGGCGAGCTTTGTAAGTCTCATAGATTGAGTGGTTGGAGGAACGTGTCACGATCTCACTCATCTATCTAGTCTTAACTAGCATTCACTTTCTCCTAGCAAACTAGTGGGGAACGGTGAAGATCGTGCTCGAAATTAGATCTCAACCCCTTATTAATCCATTAGATGATGGGAATGATCGTGGGGATTGGGTCCCACAAACGTATAAGGACACGCGTCCTTATCTCGCCAACCTCACTACTTTTAACTTGTCAGCACTTAATTCCTATGAGTTGGTAGGGTACGACCAAGATCTTATCCTGGATCCTTGAATCTTAAAACCTGCATTATATACAATGTTAGCATTAAAAAGAAAAGACTCGGTTAATCCGATGACAATATGACCCCTTGAGTGTAGATGGCTTAGGCTTAAGTCACCGGGAAAATTTAAAATCCAACTAAGGAAAAAGCTTAAGTCGGTGGAATAATTGGTGACCAGTGCTTTGAGCTAACAAGGCCAATAAACTGACGTGCAATGTGGCTCAAAAGATGACTTAAGAGATTGGTGACCAATGAAGGAGGTCAACTTGCAATTATAATGTTTGCACACTCCTGTAAATAAAACCCTACTCATTCATGGGGACAAGGGTTTAAAAGGAGACTAAGCCCATGAGGTAAAGAGAAAATTCCTCAAAAATTTTAGAAGCTCCATCAAGCCTTCCCAATTTTTAAGCCTTCTGATGGTCGTGAAAAAGGTGGTGGAGGCGCTTGGCATGCGTTGGGAATAGGTTGGTGGATTTTCCACCACGTGGATAGAGAATGCTGGCTAAATTAAATACTAGTTTACATCAACATTAATTTTTGTATGGTTTTTGTGTACTAATGATGGTGTAATAACACCTGTCGTTTAAAACCTCGTGAAACATAGCAAATGTCTCTACAATTTTTGATAAGGCATTGTTGGGTCTCATTTTGTTGCTATACTTGCTATCAGAGCCATGAGCGAGGAGGGTAAGCATCTGTGAGGGTGCAAGTTTGATCAAGCATTGTTGAACTTTTGTGAAGGTGTTTGGAGGCTATTTTGTGTTTTTTGCATGGGGCGACAATTACAAAAGTAAAAGAAAAGTGTTGCTTGTGATAAATTTTTTGCCATTTTTGTAGGCATTCAAGAAACAAGGCAGCATAGGCAAAGCTAGCAAGAAGAGGTGTGTTTGAATCAAGTGAGAAGAGGTGCATATCGGAAAATCCCTTTGTGATATTATTTCATTTGTGGTTCACGGTTTGTGACAAGCTATATTGTTTGATTTTTTATAAGGTACTTTTCATTGTTTCAAATTTTGATAAGGTGTTGTTGAGAAAAGACTATTTTTTGTAAAAATGAATATTGTTTCATTTTTGGTTCGCATTTTATGGCTATCATTTTGCATGGGTTTGTTAATGTAAATTTTTGTGTTTTGTGGGTTTCTCCATCTAAGTCGCTATTGAAACAAATACTATTTGATTTATGGCTTTTGTTTTGTGGTTATGATTGCAACAAAATAAAATAGTTAATGTTATATAGTTTATGTTGATTTCCATAAGGCATTGTTGATTATTGTTCTCTAGCTTAGGCTATATGTTGTTTCATTTTCGATAAGTGTTGTTGAAAAGGCTATATTGTTTCAATTTTTGATAAGGTTATGTTGAGAAAAGAGTATATTTTTGCATGGGTTTGTTACTGTGAATTTTTGTGGGTTTCTCCATCTGGTTCGCTGTTGAGACCAATATTGTTTAATTTATGGATTCCATTTTGTGGCTATGGTTGCAACGAAATAAAATTGTTAACATTATATATTTTTTGTCGATTGTTGTTGTCTACCTTGGGATATATTGTCTCATTTTCAATAAGGTGTTGTTGAAAAGGCTATAGTGTTTCAATTTTCGATAAGGCATTGTTGAGAAAAGACTATATTGTTTTTGAAAAGCAATATTGTTTCATTTATGGTTCATGTTTTGTGGCTATGGTTTTGCATGGGTTTTGTGTATTGTTGATTGTTGTTCTCTAGCTTACACTTTATTGTTTCATTTTTGATAAGGTTATGTTGAAAATACGATATTGTTCCATTTTCAATAAGGTGTTGTTGAGAAAAGACTATATTTTTGCATGGGCTTGTTACTGTGTATGTTTGTGTTTTGTTGGTCCCTCCACCTCGGTCATTGTTGAAATGAATATTGTTTGATTTATGCCTTATGTTTTGTCGTATGGTTGCAACTCAATAAAATAGTTAACTTTATATAGTTTATATTGATTTCCATAAGGCATTGTTGATTGTTGTTGTCTAGCTTTAAAATAGTTAACATTATATAGTTTATGTTGATTTCCATAAGGCATTGTTAATTGTTGTCTAGCTTAGGCTATATTGTTTCATTTTTGATAAGGTGTTGTTGAAAAGGCTATATTCTTTCAAGTTCTAATAAGGTACTGTTGAGAAAAGACTATATTTTTGCATGGGTTTGTAACTGTGATTTTTTATGTTTTATGGGTTTTTCCATCTGGGTTAGTGTTCAAACCAATTCTATGTTTGTGGCTATGGTTGCAATAAAATAAAATAGTTAACGTTATACATTTTATGTTGATTTCCATAAGGCATTGCTAATTGTTGTTGTCTAGCTTTAAAATAGTTAACATTATACGGTTTATGTTGATTTCCATAAGGCATTGTTGATTGTTATTGTCTAGCTTAGCCTATATTGTCTCATTTTTTATAAGGTGCTATTGAAAAGGCTATTTTGTCTCATTTTCAATAGGGTGTTGTTGAGAAAAGACTATAGTCACTGTCATTTTTTGTGTTTTGTGGGTTTCTCCATTTCAGTTGTTGTTGAGATGAATATTGTTTGATTTATGCCTTGCATTTTGTGGGTATGGTTGCAACTCAATAAAATAGTTAATGTTATACAGTTTATGTTGATTTATATAGGGTATTGTTGATTTTTATTCTCTATCTTAGGCTATATTGTTAAATTTTTCATAAGGTTCTGTTGAAAAGGATAGATTGTTGTGTTTCAATAAGGTGTTGTTAAGAAATGACTATATTTTTGCATGGGTTTGTTACTATGCATTTTTGTGTTTTGTCAGTTTTACCATCCGGGTCGCTGTTGAAACCAGTATCGTTTGATTTATGGTTTTTGTTTTCTCGTTATGGTTGCAACACAATTTAAAATAGTTAATGTTATACAACTTATGTTGATTGTTGTTCTATAGCTTAGGATATATTGTTTCATTCTCGATAAGGTGTTGTTGAAAAGGTATATTGTGTCACCTTCCGATAAGGTAGTGTTGAGTAAAGACTATAGTTTTGCATGGGTTTGTTTCTGTAATTTCTTTTGTTTTGTGGGTTTTCCCATCTATTTCGATGTTGAAACCAATTATGTTTTGTGGCTATGGTTGCAATGCAATAAAATAGTTAACATTATACAATTGTTGTTGTCTAGATTAGGCTATATTGTCTCATTTTCGATAAGGTGTTGTTGAAAAGGCTATGTTGTCTCAATTTTTGATAAGGTGTTGTTGAGAAGAGACTTTATTGTTTGTTAAAACTAGAATTGTTTCATTTATGGTACACGTGTTTTATGGATTTGGTTTTGCATGGGTTTTCCCATCTAGGTCGCTATTGAAACCAATATTCTTTGATATTGTTTCATTTTTTATAAGGTTCTATTTAAAAGTGTATATTGTTTCAAGTTCTGATAAGGTGTTGTTGAGAAAAGACTATATTTTTGTATGGGTTTGTAAGCTAGTGTTATACAATTTATGTTGATTCCCATAAGGCATTGTTCATTTTTGTTCTCTAGCTTAGGCTATATTGTCTCATTTTTTATAAGGTGCTATTGAAAAGGCTATATAGTTTTAATTTTTGAATTCATAGTAACAAACCAACATTCATATGTTTTGCATGGGTTTGTCACTGTTATTTTTTGTGTTTTGTGGGTTTATGCATCTGGGTCACTATTGAAACCAATATTGTTTGGTTTATGGATTTTGTTTTGTAGTGGTCATTTTTGGTTTGTGTGTGGTGTCGATGGTTTCAAGGCAATATCTTAGGCTAAATTGTTTCATTTTCGATAAGGTGTTGTTGGAAAAGGACTATTTTGTGGTTTTTCCCATCTGGGTTAAGACCTATATTGTTCCACTTATGATTTGGGTGATCCCACAATAGTGGTTTACAATTTTTGGCCAAACTTGGTCTACTGAAATATTTTTTTTAACTAAATATTCACTTTCAGGCACCTATAGCGGCTAAACCATGAGGAATTTGAAGATGATGCAAACTAGAGTTTCATGAAATTTTGTCTATAGATTCTAAATATATTTTTTTCAAAAATTTTGGAATCAGATTGCACTTCTTTTTCCATCTCCCTTGAAAACTAGTTTTTTTCATAAAATAACATTTTCAAAAAGTGACGCTCACTGTATAATGCATAAATTTTTTTTTCATGAAGGATAAAATTCTAATTCTTTCAAATTTAGATTTGTAACTCTGATATCTAGTGCTTCCACTTGGTTAGATAGCTTTTTATTGAATATTTTTTCTCTAATTAAGTTTTGAATTCAGACCAATTATAATTCAGACATAGTGCGACTGTATAACACATGTAACTTTTTTTGTATGTATTGAAATTCAATTTTTTTTCTTTTTTGGATCAAGGACATCAATATCTGGTGCACTAATTTTTTTAATTTTTTTTTTTTAATAATATGCTATTTTTCCACGTGCAAAATAGAGAGCTTGATTTTTGATGAAAACCCTACATTCACGAGAAATAAAAAATAAATATAATAATTAAATTAAATTTATTTAAAATTTTACTTTTTGGGAAGCTTATAATAAGGACTACATATTTGCAAAAAAAAAAATTTAAATGAATTCATTTGATCCCCCAAAAGGTAAATCAAAAGTGGTTTTTTATCAGCATTTTGATAGGTGTAAAGGAGACTTTGTTATAGGTATGGTTTAAAACTAGTGGGGTTCTATCCAAAGGGGTTTGATTTAAGGTAGTTTGATCAAACCCTCTTCAATTGGAATTATTTAAATGGAACCTTTTAAGGCTTAAATCATTATATTTTCTAAAAATATGTGATTTCAGCAAAAATCAGTTCCTCCCAGAAATTGTAAACCAGCTTTGTGGGATCACCCCTTTATGTGTGGTGCCAATGGTTGCAAGGGTATTAAATTTTTTTTTCTATGTTCACTAAGGGATTGTTTACAAAGGTTTGGCTATATTGTTTCATTTTCGACAAGGCAATAAAATAGTTGATGTTATCGTTTCATTTTTTATGGCATGTTATTGAGAAAAGACTGTTTTGTGAGTTTTCCCATCTATGTCACTGTTGAGTCCAATATTGTTTCATTTGTGGCCTCCATTTTGTGGTGATGGTTGCAACGTAACCAAATAGTTAATTAGCCGATAGGCTATATGTGTGAACTTTGGTCAGATTTTTTGTTAGCCTTCCCAGTTTTTAAGCCTTCTTGCGGTTGGGGAAAAGGTGGCAGATGTTTTTAAAACTAAAAAAAGAAGTTCTTAGCGTGTGATGGAAAGAGGGTGGTGGATTTTCCGTTGTGTGGATAGAGAAGGCCAGTGAGATTAAATGTTGGTTGGCATTAACATTAATTGTTGTATAGTTTCCATGTGTTGGCGATGGTTGTAATAACACCTGTCGTTTATTCATTTGTGGCTTCCATTTTGTGGTGATGGTTGCAATGCAACCAAATAGTTAATGTTATACAATTTATGTTGTTTCCCATAAGGCATTGTTAAGTGTTCTTCTCTAGCTTTGGCTATATTGTTTCATTTTTGATAAGGCATTCTTGGGAAAAGAATTTGATTTCTTCCATGAATAGCTTCAAAAAGGTTTTGAACACATTGTATGTGGAAACCGGTGTTTCTTATTATGCTTAATATAAAGCCTATTATTGTAAGAATTCCTTTTTTTAGGATGAAACAAATAACAACTATCTTCCTAAATAACAACCATCTTTTGAAAATAATAATATGAATGTTTTGTTTTCCTTCCTAAATACTTTTTTTTTTAATATATAACTCTTATTAAAATGGATTCCACACATGGTTCATATGATACTTAATTAGCATAACAAGGTGTTGAGAGTCAAAGATTAGTCATGGAATTTTAGAATAAAGACCTTAAGGTTCAATCAAGATGATATTATTAGTTTTACTTATAATAATATGCTCACAATTCAATTATTACATAATAGAATGACTCAAAGGTGCATGCCTATTTCTCTCATTGGTTGATATGTTGCATTCTAGTTTTCCAAATCTTGCATTTAATACTTGTTGAAGTAATAAAATAGTTTACGCTATTTTCCATAGGGCATTGTTGATTGTTCTTCTGTGGCCTTAAATAAATTATTTGATTTATGGTTTTTGTGTAGTGACAATAGTTACAAAGTAATAAATCAATTCATGTTCTTCTTGATAAGGAATTCTTAGTTGTTTTTGTGTGTCTTTAAGGATAGTTCTTATTTGTCTAGGCCTTAATAAGGATTTCTTAGAATGGCAGGCTATATATTAAGTGTGAGATGAAACATCGGTCTCACTATTGATTATAATGGTAGACCAAAATACATTGTTCACCACCATAATCAATGGTGATATTGGTGTTTTTTATTATAGTTAATATAAAGGTTGTTGTGCATATAAATGTTGTCTTCATATAATTTTACACAAATACATATTTGTGCACATAGGGAAAAGAAATGAAACACAACAAAATAAAGCCTGCTCTCCACCCTACCATATTGGGTCATGGACTGTCATAGGCTGCTACACAAATATATGCATAGGTGGTCTTCAAACATATGAATGTTGTCTACATCTAATGTCAGAAACACACAGATCTAAACATAGGAAATATAAAATCAAACACAACAAAATGAGGCTTGCTCTCGACCCTACCATATTGGGTCATGGAGCCTCATGGGCTCTCACCAAACCCCCAAGCAAGAACATACATCATCTACACTCTGATCAATGGTGAAATCAATATTTCTTATTACACTTACTAGACAGTCTATCATTCTAACAACTTTTTTGAGGCTTAAAGAAATAATAACTAAAAAGGTGTATTTAATGCATGCAATACATATATATGCATCAGCAAAACAAAAGCCTTATACATATATCGGTGTAGATTTTGTTTTGTAGTTGCATATATATGTATTGCATGCATTAAATACACCTTTTTAGTCATTATTTCTTTCAACCTCAAAAAAGGAGTTGTTAGAATGATGGTGGCTGGAGTTATTGATAATTTATTTCGTGTTGACATGTTCTTTCGAGGAGTTTGAGAATGAGATCTATTGGCTCCCGCTGACCCCAACTATCGGGAGTTGAAGGCCTCGACTAACGTGTTTGATTTTTATCTTCTAATGATAGCGTCTAGCGTGTTTCTGGCATTAGATAAAAGGCTCTTTATTCATATCGTTTACGGAGAACCACCTGGTCCTGCTCACGGTAATGTAACAGATGCGATGATTCATGGCTATTATGTTGGGGTGAGTAGGCTTTTCTTTTGTTGTGTTTCATTTATTTTCCCCGCCATTGCTTTAATCATCAACATACATCTATAAAACTTGCATGGAGACGGCATGTATATGCTAGCTGCTTAGCAACCAACAGCATATATATATATATATATATTTTCTCTATATATATATATATATATATATATATACTATATATATATATATATATATATATATATATATAAAGTTAGATGCACATATATACGCATTGTTGATTGTACTCTACAAAAGACTATATTGTTTGTTGAAATGAATATTGTTTGATTTATGGTTCGCTTTTTGTGGCGATGGTTTTGGATGGGTTTGTTACTGCGATTTTTTGTGCTCTACAGATTTTTCCATCTGATTTAGTGTTTCATTTTTATTTTCCTGTGTGTAGATATGTATGTATGTAAAATTAGATGTAAACAACATTCATATATACTCAGCTTTATATTAAGAATAATAAGAAACATTTTTCCATATACAATGTGTTGAAAAGATTTTGGAAGTTATTTAATAATTTCTACAAAGATGGTGGCATCAATGTTTGATATAACACTCAAAATACAAATTATTATTCCAACAATGTTTCAGTATGTCTCAATGTTGTTTTCAATTGCTATGACATACATCCAAATCTGCACATGGCATTTTTCATCACTATTTTCCTTGCAACCATCGACACCACACACAAACCAACAATGCCCTATGGAAATCAACATAAATTGTATATCATTAAATTCCCACACATACTTTTTGTGTGTATATATATTTGTGCAATAGATTCCTACAAATGCATCTAGGGCATGCGATGCCTACATATATTCTTGTAAAAAAAAATCTACGTCGATATTTGCAAAACAAAATCATTGTTTTTGCAATCATTTCATCATGTAAAAAACACAAAATAAGCTCCAACCACCTTCACAAAAATTCCACAACAGATAATTACACTTGCACGTTCACAGAAGCTTTCCCTCCTCACTTGCACCTCTGATAGAAAGTAAATCCATAGAACCACACCCAACAATGCCTTGTTGAAAATTGTGTAGACATTCGCTATGTTTTTTGAGGTTTTAAATGGCAGGTGTTACTTACAACCATTGCCACGACATAGAAACCATGCAATAATAAAAAACTCACAGTGACAAACCCATAGAAAACCTTCACCACAAAACACAAACCATAAGTGAAACTGTATTGGTTTCAATAATAACCCAGATGAAAAAAACCACAAAAACACAATAATTCACAATAACAATCCAACACAAAAAAAAGCAATATTTTCTTCCAACCATCGCAACTACATGGAGACCATAAATGAAACAATATACCCTAAGCTAGAGAACAAAAATCAACAATGGCCTGTGGAAAATAACATAAACTATTTTTGAAAGTATATTTCTTTGAAGAGTGACCCAAATGAAAAAAAGCCACAAAACACAACAATTCACAATAATAATCCAACACAAAAAATAATAATATTTCCTTCCAACCATCACGGCTACATGGAGAGCATAAATGAAACAATATACCCTAAGCTAAAGAACAACAATGAACAATGACCTATGGAAAATAACATGAGCTATGTTTAAAATACTTTATAAAGGGTTTTTCCAATATGCACCTCCACCTGCACCTCTTCCCGCTTGCTTCAAATGCAACTCTTCCTGCTTTCAAAAAGCAATACAACAGTCTTGGTAATGGCACTATTAATTAGAGTGATGGACATTGTATATCCCCTATGCACATATATGTATGCATGTCATAGTAGATGCAAACAACTTTGATTCCATAAGGTATTGCTGATTGTTGTTCTCTAGGTTAGGGTGTATTGTTTCATTTTCAATAAGAGACTATTGAAAAGGATATACTATATCATTTTCGATAAGGTGTTGTAGCAAGAAGCAAACAAAATTAGATTTCTATTGAATATAAAGAAGAAAGCACATGGCAATGTTGATACATCTGAAAACTAGAACCATTTTTCTATAGCACATAGACTACTCCCAAATGGCTAGCAAACAAAAAGGTGAAGGACATATAAATAGCCCAAATATCAATAAGTTAAATGCATCACCTCAAAGATACATGTAGAAAATGCATATACAGACATACACACTCATGCCTTAAATAAAACAATATTAGTTTCAACAATAACCTAGCAAATTCTATTTTTCAACATCTTATTGGTAAGGAAACAATATATCTAGATCTATAGACCAACAATCAACAATGCCTTATGGAAAACAACATAATTTCGATAACATTTACTATTGCATTGTGAATCAAATATGAAACAATATAGCAAGAGCTGAAGTAATAAAATAGTTTATGCTATTTTCCTAACTTCAAAAAGCTTTTCAGCACATTGTATGTGGCAAGCAATGTTTCTTATTATGCTTAATATGAAGCCTATTATTGTAAGAATTCCTCTTGAGGATGAAACAAATAACAACTATCCTAGCAAAGCAATAAATAGGGGGATGAGTTTATATGAATGTTGTCTACATCTTATTTTGCATACCTACATATCTTGAAATAGGAAAATAAAAATGAAACACAACAAAAGAAAGGCATACTTTAGTGTTTTTTGTATGGTTTTTGTCTACTAGAAATGGTTGCAAAGTAATAAAACAACTCATTCTTTTCTCAATATAGCATTGTTGGTTATTTTTGTGTGGCCTGCGATGATAGTCTACAATATTTTTCATAGGGAATTGGTGATTGTTAAGTTGTGGATTTAGCAATCCACATGGAAAATGCATATAGGCACATACACAGCCACACATACATATAAAGATTCAAAATAGTGAATAGCAATTATGAAGATATAAGAGGATGTGGCAATTGAGATAGACAAGAAGCAAATAACTATATTGATATTAAAAACTTGACATATCTATATATACATAGATGCATGCAGAAAATGGATGTACACGCATACACACTCACACATACAAATGCATTACAGACACATTTGTCTACACATAATTGTATCAAGATGTTGTATTCACTGAGAACATTGAATTACATGCATATATGTTTTTATATATGTAGATGTAGATGTATACATGCATACAACCATGTCCACAAGTATATATAAGAACAACTGGAAATACAAAGGGTTTTTCAAATTGTACCTCTTGTTTCTTGGTTCAAGTGTACCTCTTCTTTCTTGCTTTTTCTTTTCTCCCTACTTTCTTGAGTGTCTGCAAAAAATGGGCAATAAATTATCACAACTGACACTTTTTTATTGCTTTTCAACTATCACCCCATGCAAAAAAGCACAAAAAAAACATGCTCCTAGCTTGACAGTAGCTTGAAAATAGATGATCAAACTTGCACCTTCACAAAATCTTTCTCTCCTTGCTGATAGCTATGATAGCAGGTAAAGCCATAGAATGGAAACTAACAATGCCTTATTGAAAATTGTGTAGACATTTGATCACACTGATGGACAATGTATTTCCCCTATGTGCAGGAATGTATGTATGTCATAGTGGATGCAAAGAACATTGATACATAGTGATCCCTATCTTTATTTTGTTGGGACATTCTTGGAATCATAAGTTGTATTTTAAGTGTTTTATAATAATGGTTTTTACATCTAATATCACATATGTAGATTTATGCACATAGAGGAAATAAAATGAGTGGTAATGATAGTCAAGAATGTCTTCTGGATAACAACATAAACTCTATAACATTTACTATTTTATTGTATATCGAAAATGAAACAATATAGCCAAAGCTAGAGAACAACAGTTAACAATGCCTTATGGAAAACAATATAGACTATTTTATTGTGTTGTAACCATCGCCATAGAAAAAAAGCCATATATGAAACAATATTAAATTTTCCTACGTGTAGATATGTATGTGTGTCAAAGTAGATGTAAACAATGTAGATACATACTCTTCCCGATGTTTATTATTTTGGGAAAATAGTTGTTATTTGCTTGAGCCTCAACAAGGCATTCTTGCAATGATATACTATATATTAAGTGTTATATGGAACATTGAATCCTTTTTTTAATTATTTATTTTTCCTCGTATTGTTGATGTCTCTAGAATTTTTTTTGAAAGATTAAAAAAATGAAACCAAAAAAAATTGAATAATAAATTGTATATTAAGTGCCATATGAATCATTGAACCCTTTTTTTTATTAATCCTTTGCTGTCATATTGGTAATGTGTGTACAAAAAAATGAGAGATCATGTTGTGTGTTGAAGTCATAGAGCTTGTAGTCAGTCATCGACGTTGCATCTCTAAGCTTTTAAAAGAGCAGCCCCAACAATGTCGGTGGACTCTAGCTCTCCCAAGGCTGATGAACAATCTTTAGGCACCAGTCCTATAAGTCTGTTCATTGTTTCATTTTTGCTATTAATAATTATATTGAAACTTTCCATGTGCATCCAACAAACTATGAATATGCTTCAATTGAATTAACAATTTTTGTACAATATATATTCAAACTCTTTATGTTTTATTTCCCTTTTGATTTTCTAGCCATTTGGGAGTGACCTATGCACATTAGAAAAAAAGAAGTTGTAGTTTTCAAATATGTCAACATTGTTGTATGCTTCCTTGTTTATTAGATACCAATAATTGATTCATTTTGTTCCACCTCTTTCCCTTTCTTTTGTTTCTAGAATTGGCTCACAGCCATGGACATCTCATTGCTTTCACTTGGCTGAGTAAAACTTCCTTGTAGGATACAAAAGTACATCCATCCTTGACAGCACATGTGATATGATCTATAGATGTTGGAGATGTTGTCCCATCTCTGGTTCTCCAACTAATGCCTTTTCAAAAAATAGGAGGTGATCAAAGCCTGGTCAACCACTACAAAGTTTTCCTCTCTGATGGAACCCACATGCAAATAGGGACTTTTCTTGCAAAATACAATGATGGTCTATTGTTTACAGGGGCATTGAAAATATGTTCCATCTTGTGCTTAACAAACTATCTATGTAGGAAGTTGCAGGAATCAAGGTTGGCTATTGTTTTGCACTACTTGCACTTGTTGTTTTATGCTTTCTTGTTTGTGGGGACCACCTTTTTCAATATTTGATCTTCGTTTGGTTCTAGGGAGATTGTTATATTGTCCTTAGATGTCAAAATATTAGATTGCCAACTAATTGAAAAACCTAGATATTTGTTTAGAGATCAAGAAGAAGAAAATAGTTGGCTAGGAGTCACCCTCCCCATCCAAAACAAGCCTCAACATTTGTGATTCATACATCCCCAAGATAGCATAATGCTCCTTCAAATATTAGCCATGTTAAAGGGATGAATATTTACCAAACCAAATGGACAATAAAAGGTCAGGTAACAACCAAAAGGGATATGCAGCATTATAGTAAACAAGGATGTGAGGGCCAAGTATTTAGCTTTGACATTATTGATGGTGAGGGAACAAAAATATGAATCAATTTCTTTAATGACATAGTATAATTGCATTATGATAGGGTTGAGGTGGGTCGTACTTATTATGTGTCAAAAGGCTCAGTGAGACAAGAGGATAGGAAATTTAATAAATTGAATAGCCACATGGAAATCATTTTTTATCAAAACTCGATATTGAAATGTTGTAACGATGAGGCCTTTATGCCAGAAAAAGTATTTAAATTCATGCCAATAAATGAAATTGCAAATTGCAGCAATAACAATTTGATTGATATTATTGGGGTTGTGGTGCATGTAGGAAATGTATCGACTATTCAAAGAAAGGACCAGTCTGAAATGATTCACAACACTGTTAAACTTAATTATTTGTCTTTCTCTTGCATTGACGTTAATTTGTGGCATTCAAATTGGGAAGCAAAGGGTGACGAGCTGGAAAGGTTGTACACCCCTAGTTTGGTTGCCATCCTTGCTGTTAAAAATGCATGTGTTGGATATTTCAATGGAACTGTTGTGAACACAACCACAGGGAGTCTCCTATACATAAATCCTGACATTCCAGAATCACATCCCTTGATCCAATGAGGACATATTGAGCCACCTACTATTGGGCCCTCCTAGACAGTGCCTCAAAAGGTTGCTTTGGCAAATGGGAGAGTCCCTATTGGATATATCTTGGATCATTGTCTTGGATTGTCAGAAACTTTATAGGCTACTTTCAAGGAAACAGTGAAATATATTAAAACTAATGCTTTTCTTACGCTACATGTCCCTTGTAGGCCAATGGTAGATGATGCAAGAAAAAGTGTGAAGAGTCCACCAAAAATATGTGGTTCTACCCTAAATTCCAGACAATGATAGTTGATTGTGACTTTCGGTATTTGTTGTAGCTAAAGATGGAAGACCACACGGGAAAGATTTGGGATACTTCTTTTGATGAGGCTACAACAAGCCTATTGCAGATGTCAGCAAAAGAGCTTTGTATGTTGTAATTTTTGTCAAATAAAGTTTGCACCCTTGCTAAGCTATGAATTGTAGCAAACTATTGACACATGGGAACACTTCGAGGTTGTGGGTGACTTGGGAATGAAGTGGACCTCCAGATTATGGGCTAGTTCCCCTTCAGATAACTTGAGAATACTAAAGAATGATAAGGAAAAGAGTAAGAAGGATATACTTGAAATTTAAAAACCTATCACTAACAGGTGATACACCAAAGATGAAAATCTGACAATACTATCGAAACTCATAGAAAATCTCAATAAAGCTAAACAATCTCACAACAAAGAGATTTATGTTTACAAAAGTGATTCTATGTAAGGTTCTGACTGTTCTAATACTTAAACACAAGGAAAACAATGATGTTTTCATAGATATAAATGCAATAGAAAGAGATCACTAACATAAACCTACACTATGACATAATATTCTTTGCATCCAGTATTGAAGGAATCTAATAAAATAAAAGATTACACATAATTTATCATGCAACTCACAACCAATACTAAAACAACAAAGAAAATAGGTGAAGGAAATGACTTTCTATTGAGGAAAATAAGGAGTCTCTATATTAGAAATCTATAGTATTCATACAAAAAATGAGTTACAAGGTCCGAATAATGCTTTTTCAGCCATCTCTTAACCAAGAACTCTCTCCTCTTACCAAGAGGCAAAAAATCCATATATACAACAAAAAAAACAAAAAAGTGTTAGCTCCCATCCTAGGGTTTACAAAAATTGAGTCGGTTCCTGAACACATCGGCCCTCAAATAATTTTTGAAATAAATTCAATGAGGCATTAAATGTGCACACCCTGTTCATGTTGGTGAAAGATCGCTCCCAAGCATGGCCTTTAGATCTTTTCCAACCATCGCATTAACACGCAGCCCTCGTGTCCTCCCTCGAGACTTCTTTGCAGAGTTGCTTTGAATGTTCTGAAGTATGGTTATTAATGTTGATCCACTTTTTCCAGTAGACATCCCAGCTATCATTGAGACTCACAACTTCTTCCTTTCTTCTCTCCTCTTATTCTAGATCTTTCTGCAAGTTGACCCCCTTCGAGAAGTAGCATCCAAAATTCCTGTCTAGATCCTTACAGATGAAAACCACTGAGTCACCGAACCGATCATCACCCTTGATTACAAAGTGGATTCATACCTCTCACAGTCTATTGATCCTCGTCATAGGAATGGTCACAACAATCAAACCACCAACAACTCACCTTCAGCTTCCTCCTATTGGTTGAACAGACACCATGTAAGATTTTTAGGCAGTCAAAATTTGTTCAAATAGAATCGCATGTCGGTGAGACACAAGTTGTGTCTCCCCGATGCTTACAATGCTCCACAGTAGCCATCGGCATAACACAAAACTGTCGGCGAGACTTCATAGCTAGCAGCAAGAGTTATACCGATGTCAAAGATTGTCGCCTAGACCATCGCTATCGGCCATACCTCATAGCGAGTATGCAAGAGTTATATCGCTGTGTTCTTCTGTCGGTGAGACAAATAATCATCGACAAGACATCATACCAAGGGTAACACCTTTCCCCGATGCTACATGTCGCCAAGAGTTCCACCAAAGAAATACATACCCATCGGCAAGACAATCACTCATCAGCAAGAGTGGCAAGACCTTTCACCGAAGTCTATGGCAAACCCATCAGCAAGATAATCACTCATCGGTAAGAGCGGCGAGACCTTTCACCGAAGTCCATGGAAAACTGATCAGCAAGACAATCGCTCACCACTATGAGTCATATAGAGCCCTTAAGTCTTACCGATGTCAGAACACCCATCGGCAAGACCAATAATCACCAGCAAGACATCATACCGAGCCCTTAAGAGTTATACCATTGTGCTCCTCCATCTGCGAGACAATCGCATTCAACAAGACATCCTACCGAGAGCAAACCTTTCGGCCAAGAGTCTCGGTGACGCTCAGCAGGAACACATCCATTGGCAAGACAATCACTCATCGGCAAGAGGTCATAGCGAGAGCACCTTCTGTTGGAAAGACCTCCAGTCATCGACAAGACATCATAGTGAGTGTAATTTTTTTGGCCAAGAGTCTCGGCGACGCTCAGAACCTTGTGAACAACTATCGGCAAGAGTTCTCCCTGAGCGGAGAGAAATAGAAAACTCACAGCGATCGAAATGTCTTGGTGACCCAAGCATTTCAAAAAAGAAAAGGCGGAGTCGGAGTCGGGATGAAAACAAAAATTGAAACTAACCAACATTTCCGAGTCTATCCCCCGTTCCGATTCTGCCTCCACCAAAGTAAAGAACCCCTAAACAAAAGAAAGCAAAGTGGGATCAGAACCAAAACTGATCTCGGGTGAAACACAACGAGGGTGTAAGCGGAATAGAAACGAGACCATGAAACTTTTCCAAGTTCAGGTTCAGTTACAGTTCTGGATCCGCCTCCGAAAACACACAAAGCAAAAGGGAAGAAAGAAAAAAAAATATCAAAGAGAAATAAACATCCCTCGATCACCGACAATGAAAAAAGAAAGGAAAAGGACAACGAGTGGAACTGGGACCGGGATAGTAACAGAAACGGAAACTGGAACTTTGGAAAAATTTCAATGTTTGGTTTCGGTCTGTGTCCGCCTCTGACAGAACACAAAGTGAAAAAAAGGAAGAAGGCAATGAAAATAAACAAAGGGAAAAACCACCCCATGGTCAAATGAAATGTCAAAAGAAAACAACGCACAAAAGCGCAGAACCGAAACTAGAACAAAAACATAAACTAGAACTTTGGAAAAGTTTCAATGTTTAGTTTCGGTTCCGACTCCGCCTCTGACAGAACAAAAAGAAAAGGGATCAAAGAAAACAAAAGAGAAAGGGGGAAAGCAAGGAAAAAACATAAGATGAAGACCCTCCCAATAAAAAACCGAACACCTGCACGCTGGGCTCAACCCTAATGGGAGCCACATTTAATCCACGTGCCGAATTTAAAACCTAATTTTCCCCTGCAGCTGCACAAGAAGCAAACACGTTAGAAAATATGTAACCTTGATGCAAATTTTCCTCCATTTGGCCTTCATGAACACTTGAAAACATAGATTTCCTTGCCTGATTGAGCCCACAGGTGAAAATCGGGTAACAGTAATATGAGCCTTCTGCTACAATGACTACTAAGTTTGTTATCAACGGTGTCACCTACAACTCATTTGTTTTCACTTTGCTTATTAAAACTTAGACCTATGATTCAAAAAGAAGTCTTAAAACAACAATAGTCAAAGTTGCAAGAATTAACTTTGAAGCTAAGTGCAAGCTATTGCTGTCAGATTTGTCTGCAATTTCCTTTGTCGTGCAAGACTCTCTAGAGATAATTGTTGTACTGCCTTGAATGCTAAACAACCATGCCTAATTGTGACTCTTGATATTTGTTATAGTTTCTACTCACTGGACATCTATTTCCTTTTATTTATTTGGACTACTTGTCACATCAAAAGACCTTTCATTTCTACTACTATTACTTTGTTGCTCATTTAACTGGTTATATAGTAAGACAATGGACTATAACTTATAATGTTTAACAAAAAAAGATACACTTCTTTTCTTTTGTATTTTTTATGTTGTTTATAGTTTTGCTTTGCTTTAAGTGTATGTTGCTCATTTTATTTTATGTTGTTTAGTTATATAGTTATGTCACCCTATTTAACACATGTGTAAGTATTTACAACCGTTCTTATATATACTTGTGGACATGGTTGTATGCATGTATACATAAATATATATGCATGTAATTCAATTTTCT
>VDFB02123509.1:560800-630706 GCA_007258455.2 Sequoia sempervirens | reverse complement strand
AATAATGAGCAAAAGTTGCTCTTATTTATAGATACTCAAAGCACTAGGAAACCTTAAAATCTCTTTTAGTTAACATCTAGTTTTGCATATCAACAAGATTTATTCCTATATCTAAACAAAGGTAACTAACACTTAACTAGAAAGACTACTTCAGTTAACTAATTCTAAAACTAAAACTAACTCCAACTGTACAAAGGTGCCTCGAAAAATAGATATGCATGAAAGGTGGGACAGCGAGTTAACTTGGAAAAGGTGATAGGTTTAACTGACGTGTTTAATGCTATCTTTGGAAAAGGTGGGACGTCCCTAATTGGCAGTTCATTGGTTGCCATCTTGAGCAATCATCTCCTCCAAGAAGTTGTTAACTGCCTCATCATCTGGAAATTGTCACATGCCTCAACTGTCAGTTTAACTGCCTCATCATCTGGAAATTGTCACATGCCTCAACTTGTAAAGAGCCTTGCCAAAACTGATGTAAATTTTATGTTTTTTATGTGCTGGAATTTCATCAAACCCTTTGTTGGCAAACTCCCTAACTGTTGTTTATTGTTTTCTTTTTGTATTTTTGATGCAAATGAGATTAGTATGAATATTAAAGCTTCTAGTTGCAATACTCTAATGACAGAAATGTAAAGAGATGCAATGCAACATATATTTTTGGCTTTTCAATGCAATCAGATAATTTATTCATGCAACTTGCAGCTATACGTGTTGACATTACGTCAAATAATTGCTATGCAATTCCCAAATTCAAATATATTGTTGATTATGACTGATTATAACCTTTGTCAAGAATTTACAATGATGTGAATGCATTACCAATCCCAATTCGATACAATGCAATGGCAACAATGTTTATCATATGTAATCTAGCTACAACTTGCTGAAACAGAGATATATTATGACTGAATGCAATCTATTTCTGCTGTAAATGATAGCGACTCTACTAGCTAATAACCAATGACTCTATAAAGGATGTAAATGCAATTACAATGACTCAATAATGGTGAACCTGGATAAACGCTTTGCTGAAGCAATGATGCCAATACCAACTCAAATGAACTCCTTCCTTTTGTTGTTCCCAGCACAAGTCGAATATAGACAAGCATTTGAATCATTGACTCCCAGAAGACGTCTCTGCCCAACACTATTGATTATGAATAATGCCTCCAAAGTTGAGTTGTATTTGCTGTAGAAGTTGCGCCATAAATAAACCTGATATTATGCGCCAGAAGTAAGGAATTTACCTTTCATCATTTTATCTCTTTCGTCTCTGCCAGCGTGGAATATCAAACACCCGATATCATGGCCTCAATATTCTTTAAATAATCTGATTATCAAGCTGACTGAGTTTGTCTTATGCTGATATTCATCTTTATTGAGATGGATAAATATAATGCCCAGAACTGGAGGTGGCTGCAGAAATAACAATAATGTTTAAACAAACAACACCCGATAGTAATCCTTGAATTTCCACAACTTAATACTATGAAGCACATATGCACAAAGGACCCGAAATTGTGCCTTAGAGTCCCACAGTTTGTCTTTTCTGAGTAGCTGGCTCCTTGTTGCCTGTATTTGGATTTTTGTCTTTTCTGAAATATAATGCCTTTATCAAACCTTAGCAAATATCGTTCTCCTTCATCTGCAAAATTCCTTCTCTTTATTCTCTCCAAGATACAATTATAAAAATCGAACTTCAGATATAATTGAACAACCAAGCAGGCAGCTCCCGATTTCTCAAAATGAAAGCGATTCTTCTTTGTTTGACTTTTGTCTTATTTCTATTTTGTTAGTGTTCACCAGCAATAAAATAAACTTCAAAGTAAATTCGATATACCAGAATATCTGCAATTGAATCTCCAAATGGTAAATATGATTTTGCACCAGCTGAGATGATTTTTCCAAAAATATCGAACTCCTGATGTATATCAAAATTTGGTCAAGAGACCATTAAATTTTTGATAATATCGATTCAACAAAAATGACTCCTTCCAATGATGATTGCAGTAATACAACAGCTATTGCAAGTCTCTGTCACAATAAACTAGGTATTGCAATGAAGATGTGATAATAAACCAGCTATCACACCAATTCAACTAGGGCAATAATACATTAGCTGTGATAATAAACCAGCTATCACACCAATTCAACTAGGGCAATAATACATTAGCTATTGTGCATGTCAAAGTATCCAAATAAGCACCTGTAGAAACCCTAGATCGATTTCCCCACGACTCCAGCTAGGGTTGATCTTTCACAACCGAACCTGGCACTCTAGAGTCTTCAAACCCTCAAACGAGCAAAGCATTCAAGCTTTCTTACCAAACTAGTAATGAGGAATGAAATCCAAATCAAGCATGCCCAAATGCTAAGCCAACAACTCCTTATATAGATTTCTCAATCACTTTTCAAGAAGCTTCTAGAAGAAATATTAATTTATTCCCTTTAAGTGACTTTATGATATAATATTTATTTTAAGTCACTTTATTAAATTAATTAAATATAAATTCATCTTTTAATTTTACTTTATTGAAATAACTTTATAAACAATTAATTTTACTTACTCTCTTATTTCTCCTATTTAGCCTTCGGGAATAAATAAAGGCTAAACACTCATCAAGGTGGCTATCGAAAAGGGGGCATAACACAACTTGAGCAATCTTGGAAATATCTGCACGCTTCAACCGGCAGTTCATTGATTGGTAACTTTGGCGGCTTTGTAACTAGAGTGATGACCTATGTTTCCTCTGCAACTTTATGCTTCTGACGCTTTTTCTTGATTGTTCTCAATGGAAGAGTGTTGCATGATGAAACCACAAAGTTTGACTGTGAACACTCTAATAGTGAGAAATGCTCATTCAACTCATTGAACATCCACAATTCCAACAGTATTCAACCCTCTAAACTGGCCTTGAGAGGCTATCATATATACGAGGTATGAAACCATACGGAATCCGTGGACTTTGAGTGTCTACGCCTGTCGATTTGTCCAAATTGACTTCTAGGTGTGCTCGATGTAAATCGGTGTCAGACATCCTTATGAAATCATAAAGCAAGATTGATTCGGTCTTGAATTCAACTTGGGAGAATTGCATTCTAAAAATCTGGAAGAATGACTGGGCACACAACACTATTCAAACAACTTTTCTGCAGAAGCTAAAAATAGCTTCACCGAGGGGTAATTTTTATGAAAATTTCTGAGATGTGGGTTTTGTTAGGAATATCTTTTGGTGGACTCAGAACGTCAGATTTTCGAAAAAGTGACTTTTCCTTGGACATGCAACAACCCCTCAGAGGCAGAAGCTACAGAAGCTGTAGAAGCTTATTTTTCCTGTCACATCCCAAATTGTGAGGCTACTGTTTACTATTACTAGATAGAGGAAAAGTGAATGTAATATGAATTTTGGAGATGAGTTAATGATGCTTGTACCTTGTTTTCAATATGAATGTTATCTCACTTGATGTTCTTTCATTTGATGTTATCTCAGTTGATGTTATTCATGGTGAAATATTGCATAAAGAGGTTAATGAATCATGTTATTCTAACTTGAGACATTTATATATACTGCTATTGTTGTGAACATGTGACTGTCGTGAGTTTATGTCAGTGGATGCAGGTATGTGAACCGTTCCTCCAGGCGGAGGGGAAATATCACTCGGGAGAGGGGGCTTGGTTGTTTAACCGGTAATGTTAACTATTTGAGCATACACACACGTCATTACAGGTTGGGAGGAACCAAGTCAGTTATGTTGGTCTTGATAAGTCATCCATAGGCTTTAGGAGTCTTGGTTACTTTTTTGTGCTTTGTAAGTGATGTATATCCTTGTATCTGTTTGTGGTATTACAATCATGTGGATATGATGGTAACGTGAGTGATGTAAGTAAATGGAAGTGGACATATATACATGTATACTGTATATACACATATTCATACGTATATATACATTGATACAAGCATATGCTGGCAAATGGATGTGCTCATACGGATGCATCAATGTGGTATACTTAAATATACGTGTACATAGAGGTATACACTGATATATACATGAATATATACACAAACTATATATGTGGATATTAATAATATTATATTATTATTGCCTGATGACTTTACATATATATATTTATATATATCGGGTATATGCTGACTAGTGTTGTACCCAAACCAAATTTTTTGCTTCACTAAGGCATTTTGCTTAATTGAGTCTTAATCTTGTTAAAGTGATGTTAGGTCATTTTTGGGCTTTTTTAAATATGGAGTTTGTGTCAATTTCATGTCAGTCTGTTACTGAGGAAATTCAAAAAAAGTGAAAATCTGAAGGAAAATCATCAAAATTTTCCATCTCTGGAGGGGAGAGCAGATTTTCAAAAAGGCGCCCTATCTTTTAGGGGCTCAAACCCTATTTTTAGGGTTTGTCACCTCCAATAGACATTTGTTTGGTATCACGCTAGCCTCGCAACGGGCTATCAAGCCTGTCAAATGGACCTGTTTTGTGCAAGTTACGAAAGATATAGCACAAAATGAGAGGAACGATAAAATTGGCTAACACTGAGAAAAAGAGCAGCTTTTGAGAAAGGCGCCCATCTTTTTGAGGTGTCAAATGAAGGTTTTTGACTAAATGCCACCCAAGATGTTTATTTCACATTTGTTCAGGCTTCGCGACGCATCCGTCAGTGGGTGAATCTGAGTTGCTGAAATGCCTGAGCCAGAGGTCAAACATAGGGTCAAATCTTGGTCAAAATATCAAGGGAAAAAGCAAAAGAGCACTTTTTTAGAAAGGCGCCTGAGCTTTTCAAGCCTTTAATGTCTTTTTCTTAATGTTCTCAAATATTCAGCTTCTTCGTGTTATGTTCAGCTTTCCGTTGCTTGTCTCCGTCAGATCAGAAGATGACTCAGCAGCTTGCAGTCGGAATTTTAGTGTTATTTTGGTTAGTTCCATAAATGGCTAAGTCTGGTGGAAAAAGAGCAACTTTTCAAAAAGGCGCCCTTGATTTTCACCCCTTAGATGATGTTTTCTGGAGAAATGTGCCTTTGCAGCTATTGTGTGGAATGAGGTCAGCTCCGCAGTGAGCCTGTGATCCAGTCCTGAAATTTGGTTAGTCAGAAGTTATGAAGGATTTTATTTTCCCTTCATACGAGATGGGGATGAGAAAATTTGACTAAGTCTGAGAAAAAGAGCAGCTATTGAAAAGGGCACTTGGATTTTTGACCCTTCAGATCTTAGTTTTATGATATTCAGTCTCAAGGTACCTTTTGATTAGTTTTTGTCCTGCTCTGCGATGCACCTGTCAGCCAGCCAATCGGTGAGGTCAGTCAGCCAGTGTCATGGGATGAACAGAGGTCCCGAAAGAGGTTCAAATCCAAATTTTCATTAAAATTGGCTAAGTCTAGAAAACGCCTAGAGAGGTCAAAGTTGATTTTTCGAAAGAAGTTGACTGGTGCGCCCTAACTTGAGTTCTGACTTCAGTTCAACTAAACAATTTATGGGTTGTCATCTCCAGTTCACATTTTGGCATGTTGAGTGTTCTTTCAGTTTGCATGTCGAGTTAACTAGTTTGCATGACCAGTTAACTGACTTTGCATGTTGAGTTAACTTGTTTGCATGTACACTTAACTAAAGTGCATGTTTGAAAATCAACTTGAGTTTGAATGCATGGCGCATTAGTTGAAGTTTTGTGAAGTTTTTGTGAAGTTAACACTTCATTATATATTTTAACTTCAATCTTCAAAAGGGACGCTTTAGTTAAGAGTTTTAACTAAAGATTTAAAGCATGAATTTTGAGTTGTAAAGTATGGCGACCTTAATATGGAGTTGTCAACTGAAGCTTAATTCGCATGGTGCTTTAAATAGATTTTGCAACTGAAGTCTTAATAAGGCGACTATAGTCTTAAAGCATGGTGCTTTATTTAGCTCATTTTAGTCTTCAGTTAACTAAATTGAGGTCCAATCACAAGCCAAGCGCAATTTTCAAGGTTACATGCATTTCTTACGAATTTTGGTGATGAAACTCTATTTATTCAAGCTTAGGCGTCCATTATTTCTTCATCACAAGCTTAAAAACATATATTCTTTTTGAGCGAGCAGCGATTTGAAGGTGCTACAGGTGTCAGAATTCAGCTTTCTTCATAGCAATGGATTCAGTTTGATCAAAAGAAGAATATTCCAGACTTTGTTTTCAGTTTGCATGCAGGTTTCATCGAATTCCAAAACAGAGATAGGCGAATTCTACAGAAGCAGAGCAAATAAAACCTTCTTTCTTTTGTCTTATTTCTTCTATTTCTCATCTTAGGTACTTTATTCGCATGTCACAGAAATTCAGCATATTTTCAGAATTTGATCATCTGGGTTCACATACTTCAGTATTTGCAGCAAAACCCATGTCTTAGATTTTTTCGAGAAAATTGCCCCGTACTCTTTGTTCTGAAGCTCTATGCTTTTTTTCCGAGAATCTCTTTGCATGTGGGCCTAAAACACATTTTTTCGAGAATCAAGTTATCTGGGTTGTTTTAGAATTTGATTCTCCACAAAACCCACGTTTCAAAAAAATTCCAAAAAATTTTCCCGCCATAGGCTATTTTTAGCCTTGTCCAGAGATTTTCAGTTTTTCCAGAAAGTTTAAGTATATTCGACTTTACAGTCAAAAGTCTTCATTTTCAAAATGCAGTTCAATCTCATTGATTATAAGACCAAATCGGTTCTTATACATGATTTTGTCAGAACTTCAGATACAGACTTAAATCATGTTTATCCAGTGGTTAATCTGAGCAGTTTGGAGGGTGTTAGCAGCAATTCATTAAGAAATCATGAACGTTCTGGATTGCTGGCAGCAGCATCTATTCCTGTTACCACTTTTGATCTTGAGTTCGTTCTTGCTTGCATCAAGCATTATGACTCATCTTCACGACAAATCAGATCAGCTGATGGGAGGATTATCTGCAGTCTTAAACTGAAGGATATAGAGAAATGTTTTGCTATTCCTCCTCGTTCAGATAATTTCACTGTGGTTATTGAGGCCTATGAGAAGATATGGGATGGAGATCAAGAACGTTCACAGAGAAAGGTGGCTCAGAGATGGCTGAAAGTTCAAAAGACTAATATGCCTAAAAAGGTAGGTCGTGGTGAAATCAAGGATGAGGTTGTTGTTTTGATAACTTTGCTCAATCGAATTACAGGTCAAGAGGATGCTAGCACTTTCCGATCATGGATGTTTTACCTTATTTCCAGAATTCTTGATGGCACAAAACATTTTGACTGGGCTATGTTGATTAGTGATTGCCTACATCAGCAGATTTCTGATTTTCTCAAATTTCATGAGTTTCGTATGATATCCTACTTGGTCTACTTAGTTGCATTTCAAGGCAGCTACAGGCATCTAAAAACTAATGGCACTCTTGGTGTTCAACGTGTTCATGAGTACTATTCTCAGTTGGAGTTTTCTAAATCTGAACAAGATTTTCGAGCAGTGAATGATCACTTTTCTATGAGGACAGTCAGAGATCTTGACAATGAAATGCACATCCGTATTTCTGTTGAGGCAAAATCAGCGATGGAGACTTGGGCGGACTGGTTTATCCAATTCCCTACTTTCACATACATCCGGGTTTATGGATATGTTGGAGAGCCTCTGATGTTGCCGAGGTATCCTTCAGACAAGATCATCTTCATAGAGTTTCTCAGGCAAATGCAACATGTTCATTTCTTTCTTCGCAGTCGTCATAAGACTACGGCTACTTTTCCATTTGGATTGGGAATTTTCACATGCAGAACTGCAACAGATGCCAAGCATATGTCAACCGAGATAGAAAGATTCAAGCTTAAAACTCATACTGAGAGGCGTTCCTATGATCCTTTGGGTCATTATGCAAACAGGTTAGAGCGAGGGATTGCACATAAGCCAGCACTTGAAGATTTATGGGCTAATTGTGAAGATGAATTCAAGGTTCGTCGTCGTCACCATAGCAGCATAAATCGTTTGGGGAATAAATCGGCAAACCAAAAGTTCAGGATTTTTTGAAAAAATCGGGAAAAAATCGGGAAAAAATTGGATATACAAAAAATTGCAAAAAATTGAAGAAAAACAGTCAGAAAGTAATTTTTTTTTAAATTTAATGGCATTTCCATAGCATACAGACATTGAGAGCAAATAAAATATAGAGTTCAATCCATGAATTATAGAAAATAGATTTTCTTTGCTTATACTCATATCGCTGATCAGTGATTAGTCTGATTACATTGCACAAAACATACTACAACTGCATAAATATCAGATTGTGACAGTTGTCAAAATGTCTATTACAATATAGTTTGTGACTTTGTACAAAGTAAACCTATAAACTAAGTACAAAGTTCCAAAAAATTCAATTGTAGCAAATGACGTGCTATAGGGCAGAAGCTCCTGCTCCCGATGTTGAAGCTGTTAGGTGACCGGTTGCCCGCCGAGCTTCTTCAAGTAGATCATCAGGCACGCTGGCCTCCTCCAAGATATTTACATCTTCAGGCTCAATACAATATTCAAATTCATCATCAGATGCAGCAATCCACTCAGACTCAGGATCAATCTCATCGAGATCAATTGGGGCATCTTCCTCAATAGTACCTGTTTTTGCCCATGTAGAAATTAGTCTTTTCTCTACAAGTGAAAAACACAATGACAACAATTGAAATTGATTGCAAGTGTATTAAAAGTCTCACCTTGAGCTTTCTTTAGCTTCAAGCGGAGGTTGTGGTGAACAAACACTAAGTCATTGATCCGTTTTTGTGTTAAGCGGTTGCGTTTTTTGGAATGTATGTGTTCAAAAACACTCCAATTACGCTCACAAGCGGATGAGCTGCATGGCTGGGTCAAAATGCGTATTGCCATCCACCTTAGATTTTTGCATTTGTGGCCAAAAAAATCCCACCATTGAGCTGAAAGTTCAAAGAACATTATATGGAGATGAGTGTCATGTAAGAATATCTTAAAATCTAAGATACATTTAATGATCATGTGACATGAAAAATCAAAAGATTATCAAAATTTTATAGTCTACCTGGTTGGAAGGTCTTTCGGCCTTCCACGGCAACCCTAGAAGAGAGAAAACCCCTTCCTTGCCTGTACAATTGCAACTCTGACATAGCTTCATGCAATCGTTCTTGGTCTGGAAACATTTTGTCCATGCACTTTAACAATCCTTGTGTGATCTCAGCATCAATTTGTCTGAATGAAGAGTTGTAGAACAATGATGGATTGAGAAAGTATCCTGCAGCATGGAGAGGGGAGTGCATCTGTCCATCCCATCTCCTATCTATTATGTCCCACAATGGCATATACCTATCCCTGTCATTTTCCAGCCTACCCCTCATCACCTCCTTGGCCCTATCCATGGCCTCATACAAGTATCCCATGGGGGATTTATCCCCGTCCACTAGCCTCAAGACTTTTACTAGAGGCTCCGAAAATGATACAACTTGTTCAGCCACATTCCAAAAACTAGTAGAATACATGTAATCTGCAATTGCCATGCCATCTGTTTGATTACCAAAGCCAGACTCCATCCACTCTCTTGAAACAAACATTCGTTTCAAATTCATTTTTTGTTGACAAAGAGTCTGTAGTGCAAGAAAATGTGTTGCGAATCTTGTCACCCCTGGACGAACTAGGTCCTTGCCCTCTGTGAAAGACCGCATCATACTCAAAACCCTTGTGTGATTATAAATATATTTGGTAATAGAGCGAGCCTTGTGCAGTATCTCCTTAACCCATTCAATTTTCCCAATGTCCTCTAGGGTTAGATCAATGCAATGTGCTGCACATGGGGTAAAAAACATGGAGGGGTATTTTTCTATCAAAAGTCTCCCAGCAGCAACACAAGCAGCAGCATTGTCTGTGATAAATTGAACCACATTTTCTGGCCCCACTTCCATGACTACCGAGTCATACATATCAAACAATGCAACTGCAGATTTCATTGTATTTGATGCATCTACAGATCTCAAAAAAACAGTGCCAAGATCAGAAGAGACAAGGAAGTTGATGAGGGTTCGGTTCCTTCTATCTGTCCATCCGTCTGACATAATGGTGCACCCACTATTAGTCCACTCTGATCGATGCTTTTTAAGAACATCTTTGACACCACTTACTGCCTCATTGAGCATACTAGTCCTCAATGTCTGATAAGATGGGGCTCAAAACCCAGGACCTACAGCTGCAAGAGCATCAACCATAGCTTGCCAATATGGAGATCTGGCAGCATGGAATGGCAAGCTCGAGGAGTACCAAAAATTTGCAATGGCCTTCTTCGCTTGATCGTGGACATTCTTCCTCCATCCTGTACTCTCCAAAGTAGTTTGTGATCCTGCTGTAGTACGAGGTTGGAAGAAAGCATCAATGTTTCCTCCACCTGTGTTTGGGCCATGTGCTGTAGAAGGTGTTGATCCGGATTCCCTACAACTCCCATGCCCACCAGCCTCCTCATCCAAGTTATTCCTCTTTACACTTGCAGAATTAGAACCTGTTTCAACTCCAGTTCTTGCTTTTTTGGCCTTATTCTCAGCGATACCATAAAGAGCTTGTTTCGCCTGATATGTGACATCTGCAGGGCATTTTGTGCAAACGGTGGTGTTATTACCTGGTTCTTTTGACAAATGCCATTTGAACCGATAAATTCCACCACCGACGTCATCCTGGCACCAATTGCATTTAACCTTTGCACTACCATCAATTGGTGTGCAATGTGTCCATGCAAAGTCTTTCGGACGCGGCATTGTGATCACTGATCAAGAATGAAATCTGCAAAAGCATTTTATTTCACTCGTAAGATAAAATTGAAATAACAATATAGTAATTTGAAAATACGGTAAATATTTTTAAAATAATATAACAATCATGATTATTATAAAATATAACAATCATGATTATTATAAAATAATAATTGCATTTTAAAATTATATTTTATACAATAATTTTAAAATAAAAATAAAGCAATATTATTTAAAATTTTAAAATTTAAATAGTAAATAATAATAAAAAATTAAAATAAATAAATAAACTTATTTAAAAATAATACAGTATTTTTTAGTATTATACTATATAATATTATTAGTATTTTTTTTTAATTTTCAAATTCAATATTAAATATTATACTAAAAAAAATTAAACTGTATATAAAAAATTATAGTAAATTAAAAAAATACAGTTATTCAAAATCTAACTCAAAACCCTAAACAATACTAAATTAAATTATTTATAATTTTATTCAAAGTTCTAAAGATTTAGGGAAAAAATTCGTGAAAATGCATGAAAAATGCGTAAAAATGCAAACAGAATACTTAGTTATTTAGGGAAAAAATGCGAAAAAAATTCAGGCCTACCTCCCGTGCGTGTGAACTTTGAAGAAGAAATGCCGTACAGGAAGAAAGGGCGTCGATTCTTGTCTGATCTCCGTCGCGTTTTCTATTCCAGTCGGCCTCTGATGACGTCCGTCGCGTTTTCTGTTCCAGTCCGCGTTTTCCGGCAACATATACAAATTTCGGGCAACTTTTAGGGTTTTTATGTTTGCGCGAATCTAATGTTAGGTCGGCAGGTTTAAAAAGCGATTTTCTCCATATTAAAACGCGTTTAAAACCTGCAAAAAATCGTTGACGTTAGTCAACGTTTTTTTCAAAAAATCGGGGAAAAAATCGTCCAGCCTGCAGATTTATTAAAAATCGCGATTAATCGGGTTTAATCGCAGATTTATGCTTCTTTGGTCGTCACTATTGCAGACTCACTATCGCTCAGCTCTCTAATTACTTATCAGAGGATGTTGATGGTTTATCAATTGATGATGGAGAAATTCTTCTCAATTCATATGTCAAAGATCAAATTGTTCGGCAGCCACTTCGCTCACCAGATTGGTTCGCTAAAGAGAATACTTCTATTGAGGAGGTATCTAGATCGGTTATCAAGACCAGCAAGCAGTTCTTGGAGAGTAAACGGAGACGAAAGTCAGTTCCTATGACAGAGCCACCAGAGAATTTTTCTTCATTACCTTCTACTTCGAGGTCAAGACCTCGGGTCAAGGCTGTTGTGATACCTCCTGAAGGAGTTAGACTCAGTGGAAACACGGGAAAGAGAACTACTGGTGAAAGGAAGCAGAAGCAAGTTGAGAATGTACCTGAGATTCCAGTAGAGACAGTCATTCAGGCTGAGCCTCACATTTCACCTCCTAGTTCACCACATGTGCAACCTATTGATATAGATTCAAAGCCTGACATACCAATTCGAGTAGGATCGGAGACAACTGAACCGCCACATGTTTATACATCAGGGACAGTCTCTCCTCGAATTGATAATATTGTTCAGTCTTGTTGGCTCGAGAAGTCTTTGGGGAGACAGAGGCGAGAACCTTCATATAACCTTGATTTATCTAAGTTCGGTGAACCTTATGAAAGAAGGTCGAACAAGAAAATCAAGAAACAGGTGCATATTGAGAAGACTCCAAAATCAGAGATTGTTATAGAAGTTGCTATTCCTCCAGAGGGAAAGAGCCTAGATGAAGTCGAAGTGGGTGACTTTACTTTCACTAAGGCAAATCTTGGCAGGACCACTCGAAAGACAGACGTGAGTCTTCTTAAGATTGTCACCAATAATCTTGAAGAACGCATCACGAAGGATGGAGAGGATAAGGCACTGCTTAAGGCTGAAAATGGTCAACTTCGTCAGTATATCTCTGATCTTGTTCACGGAAATTCAAGTAGAGCGCCTGTTCTCCCTCAAAATACACCTGCAGAACAACGAAAGTTGGATCAGTTAGTCAATCATGGCAGACTTTTGGATAACTAGATTGAAAGCTTAGTCGTTACAGGTCAACGTCTTCTTATGGATTTGTATCAGTTGAGGAGTGACGCACCTAAACTTCGTCAAGGTATTCAGTTGCTTGAGATTTCAGTTGCAGAGAATTTAGCCAAGGATCGGGTTCTTGTGTCTTAGTTGTCTGTTGCATATGATGCCTTGGAGATTGATGAAGATCAAGAGAAAGATTTTATTTGGAGGGAGCAGCACCTTTTCAAAATGGAAATATGTGAAAAAATCTCTACCAAGTTGTTTTCACTGAAAGATAATGTTATTGGAGCTCTTGCACTTGTCAGTGGTTTTGTTGTTCAGATTCCATGTCATTACCTTCTTGAAGATGGCACGTATATTGCACTTAATGAAGTACAAGCCAAGTTCGAAAAGCTGATTCGTGATAGCCTTGAGGGAGATCCTATGGCGGCTAAGTTGGAGAATATTTAAGTTATTTCAGCTAGTTTCAAAAAGGCGGCTAAAGATGTCAGAGAATGCATGCATACAGTCAAGGAAAGTGACAGAGAACTAAAGAAACAGATTGTTGTTTTGGATAGCATCAAAATGCCAGACGATAGAGAGATTGATGAGTTCTTGGTGAAGTATTGACCGAGATGACATGGAGTGATCTGCGGTTGGAACTTGCGGTTAATTTCAAGGGTTGAGTCATGAGCAGCGATTAACTTGACTTCATCTTGAGTTCACTTTTGACTTCATACATGCTTATCTCTTCCTTGGGATTATCTTCACAGGAGTTAGGGTTAGGGTTTCTAGTTAACTGAAGTAGTGTCCAGTTAACTTTGCTTTAAATAAGGACGTGCATGCTTGCACATTGTCCATTTAGGTTAGATGTACCGGTTAAGCGATGGTTTTCAGTTAAGCTGTATAGTTTGTTTTATTAGGGTTTAGCAATAAATCTTGCATGCATTGCAAGACTGTAGTTGACTCAAGGTGATTTTAGGGTTCCCTACACCTTTTGATGTCTATAAATAAGAGCTTTTGCTCATTTGTACATAACTTTTGCATGAGAGAGAAATATATGCTATGCCTAACTTGCCCTCAATATTGCTCGTTTTGTATCTATTCATGCGTTTTTACTATTATGATGAATTGTTATGCCACATAGGGTTTCATGCAATTATAATGGTGAATTCTTTCCTTAGTTAGATAAAATCTGTTTTGTGTTCAATAAACTTGTCCAGATTGAGCTAATAGTTGTGCCACCTTGCCTTCAAGTTGAGAATATGTACTTGGTTATCATGTGATGTGTGTGAATAATAAACTTATTCAGATTGAGCTGATAGATGTGCCACCTTGCCTTCAAGTTGAGAATCTGTATTCAGTTTATCGTATATTGTTGTTTCCAATAAACTTGTTTAGATTGAGCTGATAGATGTGCCAACTTGCCTTCAAGTTGAGAATCTATACTTGTTTATTGTCAGATAGTCATCCTTGCTCCATTTCCTCATGCTATGTTTTCTTGAGGAAACTTGATAGATTTTAAGTAATTAGCCTAGTTGTAGTTAGTGATCTTCGAAACTAGAAAATACTTAGCTACAACGTATAGAGTTTTCTTGAAAGCCTTGTACCTCTACAACTGAGACAAAAAGACAGGAGATAGTTTAGATTACTTTTCCCTTTCCAAGCATTTTTGTTAAAGCACAACGAGGGAGCTTCCCCTCCTAATTTGAAGAGCACTCATTGCGTAGTGTGCATAGCTGTCCGTACCAACTCTTACTCCAGAGGTGCTAGTTGTTACGCCAACAACTAGCTCACGATATATTTATATATTTGTTATATATATGTGTGTGTGTGTGTGTGTGTGATTATATATTAAAGATTATATATAATATTATTATAGTTATATTAAAATATATATATATATATATATATTAATAATACTCGGGTATTTAAATATATATATATATTTAATATATTTAAAGGACTATAATAATATTTATATAATAGAATATATAATTATTTTCTAATGGAATTGTATTTTATATTAAATCTTTCAACTTTGGAAATAGAATTATTTCCAAATTAATTTAATATCAATTTCTCAATTTCTGAAAATCAAATTATTTTAAATTGATCTCCACTTTAGAAATTAACTTACTTCCTAACTTAAATATTATAAATCTCTTAAAGTGGATAAAAGATTATATTTCACCTGGAGTATATTTCACATGTCCAGTTAGATTAGTCTTGTTTCGGTTAACTGATGGTAGTTTTCCAGTTGACTGTATAGTTTCCTTTATTTAGGGTTGAGCAATAAAATCTTGCATGCTTGCAAGACTATAGTTGACTCAAGGTGATTTTAGGGTTCCCTACACCTTTGATGTCTATAAATAAGAGCTCTTTGCTCATTTGTAATTAACTTTTGCATGTGATAGCATACATGTTGAGCAACCTTACCTATAGTATTGCTATTTTGTATCTGTTCAACGAACTTTTATTGTGATAATAAATAGTTGTGCAACCTTACCTGAATGTTATTATTATGGTATTTGTTCACCTTAGATAAATGGAGTGGCTAGTTTGATCGTTTATTGTATGCGTGTCTCACCAATGCAATTTGTTATCCTAGTTGGCTTTCTTATGTTATGTTTAACAATCTTTGCTTCATATCTACACCTCGGATAGGTGTTGTCCCCTCCTTGGGAATTTAGAAGTAAGGATTGTCGTTTAAATGTTGTGCTAATAATCTTTCTTTAAGCCTACACGTCAGATAGGTGCCGTCATCTCCTTGGAAGTCCTGACTTAAAGATTATCGTAAAACCATTCCTGCTCCTTTTTCCTCATGCTCTGTTTTCTTGAGGAGATTGGATAGATTAAAGCTTTTAGTTTAGTTGTAGTTAGTGATTTGCGAAACAAAAAAATCCTTAGCTGCAACGTTCTTGGTTTTCTTAACCTTGTGCCTCTTCCAGCTGAGACAAAAAGATAGGAGTTAGATTACTTTACTTTTTCACGCAAATCAGCCTAAAGAGGGAGCTTCCCCTCCTAATTTGAAGAGCAGTCATTATGCACTGTGCATAGCTGTCCGTACCAACTCGCACTCCAGAGGACACATTGCTAGATGACAATACCTAGGAGTTGACTCTTCGCCTTGTATGCATCTCGAAGGTGGTATGTAATAAAAACTATAGAACATATGCAACAAGAAAAAATATAGTATGAAATAGAGGAAGGAAGAATTTCAACATAAACACTCAAAACTATCTATTGTATATCAAAATCTAGTTACAACAAATAAGAATTTAAGGATAGAGTGTTCATCTAGGATATATACAGACGTATACATAACAATGAACCAATCTCTTAAAAATCTAAATTAAAAGTAAATAAAACCAAATAACCATATACACAAATAGAGTTAGTACGACCCATCTTTAAATTATCTTTTAGTTGAATATCTAAAAGTGGGTATCAAAAAACTAATAGTATTCAATATTATAATAATATAAATCAGAGAGGCAATGAAATTAGCTGAGGATAGAAAAGAATTTGAGAAGATCTCGAGATGTTTGAGGCCCAGAAATTGGTTGATGCCAAATGAAGATTGCCCAATAGACCAATAATATGATGTCTTGGAATGAACCCATGTTAAAACATGCCCGTGCTTTTCATTTCACAACAATCGGGGGCCACCAGGAAGAACATACCTGCAATGATTACTCCTTTATGTTCAACTTACTCTACAGACAACACAAAAAAATTCACTATAAGTCTTGAAGACATTGATAATGTTAGCTATGATGCTACCTATTCTTAGTCCTTACAACAGATCATTAGCATCAAATAAGAACATACTAGTAAATCTCTATACTGTTTCTAATGTTTTAGTCTAATATATATAATTACTTAACAAAATACTCTGAACTGCAAATGATCATTTATCCAAACAAACTTAGCATAATGTTTCTAAAACTAATTCAGGGGATGATCTACATGGGTAACAAATATCTAGCAATATTGAATTGTCAAATTACCAAAGGAAGCATATTTACCAAATGATATATAGTTGAGAATTTTACAAGATCTTTGCATGGCTTGAGGCCCAAAAATTTGCTCATTGGATGAAGATTGCCCAAAAGACCATAATTGACTCAACAGAGAGAATGGTTTTGAAAGACCATCCGCAACAAGTCTTTGTGTTCACTCCTTTGGCAGGTTCAATTAATTGCATAGATGATGCACAATAACTTTGTATACTTTCTAAATAGAGATTGTTAATACTGGCTATCTACTCTTACAAGCCACCATAAACATAAAATAAGATGTATGAAAATTATTGTTACACTTACCTCTTCAGTCTAGAGTTCAAACTCCCCAAGTACCCATACATCTATACCTAGTTGCATTTTTATACAATCCAAGAAACATCTCGAACTTCAAGCACATAAGCAGCTTTTTGGCATGAGAGTCATAACTCAGACCTTCCATCTTTGGGCAAACTTGTCACTTAGGGAATTCTGTGGGCAGAGGAAGGAGAATCTAACAGCTGTTGTGCATATATTTGTGTTTGCTGCCCCAAATCAGAACATAATCTAACTGGTTCAGTGCATATATATGCGTTTTCTGCCCTAAATTAGAACAGGGGCACTAACCCTATAGCCATTCATTATAGATCTGGGTATTGCGCTGGCATTTATAGTCATCTATTTAAAAGTCTTTTTTAATACTCATTGTATAATATAAATATATAGTAATACTAAAATAAATTTAAAATCAATTAATTAATATAATATAAAATACAATGGAATTTTCAAATTTATAAGTCGACACCCAATTTTGGGGCCTTAGACCCTTTCCACCTAGCTGGTATAACTTGATTTGTGCAAGAAGGACGAACGCCCTACCTATATCTGGGAAAATCCAAAAAGGGTTTGCAGATTGGGCTAATAATTAGTGAACCATTTCGATTCAAGAGTACAGGCACTGAAGGAGATCAAGATTGTTTCAAAAAATGCCTGGTAAGAAACCATCCATCAATTTTTTTAAGGAAACTGTAAAGACCCTTGTGAATTTCGGCCTTTATTTTTAGTTTTGCTCACTTAGGTATTTTCGTCAAACAGTTGGTGAACAATCTCTTTCCAGCAGATAAGTGATTTCTCCTTTTTGTTTTGTGTTTATATGATGACAAAGATGCATGAAATGACTTATAAGACTTCAACTTTCAATGCCCAATGACTACTAGTGCAATAAGAATGCAAATGCAATTATTTCTATGATTCCCCAATGCAAATAAGTGACTGAGTTTTATGCAAATATTCTGTTACAGCAGTATGACATTTGGTCAAACATATCATGAGTAAACTCCAAACTCCAATGATAATGCAAAGACTCAGAATTGTTACATGGAATAAACATATACAACAATGAGCATTTGGTCAAACACTTAACATGAAATCCACCTAAGCAAATGCACACCTACAGTAGGTAAGCATTTTCACAAACATGTCATAAGCAAACTTCTTGGTGAATAGTATTTCAAATGTCTCGAAAACTGATTACGAAATTGATTTGCTTTCAAGATACATATGCAATTTCTAGACAGCAATCTGATCTCTGATATTTGCAGACTTTGGTTACACTCTTTATAATAGAAATGAAGCTGTAGACAACAATTTTACCAACTACAGACCAGCAACCTAAATGCAGGGAAGATGCAAACGATGACAACTAAAAAGAACCTGGATTAGGCGTCTTGTTGCAGCAATGTCATTGATGCAGATTGTGAAGAGCCAAGCTGGCTCCAGCTCAAACCCCTATAGTGTTTGCTTATCTTTTTGGGTTTTTAAGTTTTTTAGAGAAATTTTCTAGACAGAAGAGAAGGGGCGTACGCATATAAAGGCACATAGAATTGAAATACAGTAATTTTTCAAGCAATAGATGTACTAGATATTATTTGGCAATACGTACAATGAGATTGCAAACAAATAACATACCCGAAAAGCTCCAGAATAATTAAATAAGAAATCTGGCACATTGCCAGGCAGGAAAGCTGTAAAACTGATGAAATCAATGCCCAAGCTAGGATAGTGACTTCTCCATTCCAGAAACTGGACACAATGCCTACAAAGGCTAGGCAACCAATCTGCAAAAGAAACCAGGAGCAAAGGTGAGGTGTTTTTCCTCCAGAATTCCCACGCCTCTCCCTGTGAAGCATGCCTCCCAAGGTGATTTGTACGGCCTCTGAAGAAGACAAGCAGATCTCCTGAAAGATGAAGTTAGATGTTGAATGGAGGTGTCCAAATGAATAACCCCCTCTCCTAACATTGATCTGATGAATACCTACTCTGATAAATCTAGATGAAGCTTAATGGACCCCTGAATGGAAGCCCTCACAGATGCACAAATTTAGCTGGTCTCTCACAGCCTCAAATATGCTCAACACTGAAGAAGATCTTGCTCTCCAATGGCAGAAAATACTGAAACCCTTGTCTTAGAGAAGAGAAGCCAAATAGCAAAGTCAAATAATCATAAGTGAATGAGTTTGATTTGCCTTCATTTTGCTTTATAAGCCAAAATGCACGACTTCCCAAGAAGTGATGCCCTTTTTGCCATTTAAATATATTTAAGTCACTTTTTCAATAGTCCCCACTTAAATACTTGGGCGCCCAACTTTAAGTGATTTAATTAATCACTTTATGAAATATTTCATAAGTGGCGTCACTTTATAAAGTCAATTTGACTTTATAATAATCCATTAAGTTAAATATTAATATTCAACTTAGCCACAGAAAATTGCATAACTTCCTCCAAACTCAGTATCTTTTCGTGTCGTCAGAAGCTAGCGAACATTGAACTCCAAATGCTCATACTGAATCCCATACTGAAGCTGAAGGGGTGAGAATGAAAATACCCACCAGAAACGGCCACTGACCCTCTAACCCAAATCCTGTCAACCTACAAGGGTCCTGTTGGTGTTTAAATTCACACCTCTGGAATGCGATTTGAAACGGACAGCTATGCACAAATAAACTGCTCTTCAAATTAGGAGGGGAAGCTCCCTCTTGCTGATGGTATCAAATAAAGTAAATTAAAACTAATTCGCCTATCTTTTTGTTTTAGCTAGAGCACAAGGTTTATAAAACACAAACACCGCAGCTGAGATTTTCTGATTAAGAACTTCAACTACGACTAACTTAAGCTAAAGACGTTTCTAACTTCTCAAATAATACGTAGAGCAAGAGAATTTAGAAATGAACAAGGTTGATTCTCTAACAAAGGCTTAAGAGAACTCTTTCTCAACATACATCTACACACTTCAATGTAGGCTGAAATTAAGATCACAAAAGCATAACACAATAAACGGAAATCTGAGACATTATACCAAGGCAAAGGAGGCTCATGATTTTATTTCTCAAACTTCTGGAACGAAGATTACACTAAACACATGCACAGAACAAGAACTTGCAGCTAAAGAGGCTTGCAAACTTGTTCTTACACAAAAGGGACAGCGATTACAACAACTACTTGTTGGCTAATAGAGACTCAACAATTCGCTATCATAAACACAATTGAACAACACTGAATAACAATATAAGGCACTTAGGCTCAGCGTTTTGTTATCACTAGCACGGTTAAAGAAAACTAATGAGCAAAGGCTCTTATTTATAGGCAAGCAGAGGAGTAGGGAACCCTAAAATCTCCTTGCTTTCACAATCTAGGGCTTGCTCAGCAAGCAAGATTTATTTCTAAATTTAGAAAGAAGATAACATTTAACACCTAAGAAAGCAGGAAAAAGCAGGAAACGCCAACTATTACAATTTATCTTTTTTCTTTTCTTCAAAGAATGGATAAGAATTGTTCCAAGAATAGAAAGAAAGTTTCTAGATGAAAGCCACTTTGAATCTCAATTGCATCCACTAAAAAGCAGGAAACTGTGTCCTGGTCAGATGCATTGATACTATCTAAGGCAATATTTCGATTCTCCAAGATCTCCTCACCTTCTATGATCAAACTTAGAGAATCCTTCACTTCTTTCGCTGCTTTATGAGTTTTGTTCTTGAAAAACATCGCTGCCCCAAAAGATGACTCACTAATTGATAACTTGGCAGCTCTACAACTTTATGCTTCTGATACTTCTCTTGATTTCCAACAGAAAACTATTGCACAACTCTTTTCCGATACCTTCCCTTTTTCTTCATATCACACCTTTTCACGCTCTTCAGCTGAGATGATGAAGATTTATGTACACGGTGGCATTTGAAAAGCACTTTTCAACATTGTTCGGCTAGCGGCTGCGGGATACAACTGACTTGGTTCTGAATCCCATGGGAGAGTACTACATGCTGAGAAACTTGAATTTTGACAATAAACTTGTAATATCCCCATTTTGGCCATATGCTCTTCTGAGACTGATAGCCTATTTCCGGAAATTCGTAGGTTGATCAGAAGTGAAATTAGGGTTTTCTTCGCTTGGAGGTTTTTGGCATTTTTTTGGAATTTACTATTTTTAGTAAATTCTATTTTTGGCAGTGATCAATTGTCAGCACTTCAGTAAGTCATTTTCAGTTGGAGCAGTTGCTTGGGTTTGATTTTGGCTTTAAAAAGCATTATTTGGTGAAATAATATATTTCAAGGCATTAATGTTTTAATTTCAAGTTGACCCCTTGGCCTAGTTCATTAACTTTAAGTTGTGTTTAAAAGGTGGCCATGAAGGGGGACACCCTCATGAAGGAGATATTAAACATTTAATAAAGTTTTATTGTGCCTTGAAGTGGACGCCATTCTAAAGGAGGATTTAATATTTTGAATTTTAAAATATTTCAAAGGGGACTTTTGGCGTCCCATTCTTGGAGGAGTTTTGGGAATTTGAAAAGTCACCTATTTTTCTTTAAAAGAGAAGTTTTGCTCCAGCTTTTATAATCCATGAAAATTTTGCTAAAGTTATGCTGTCGAAATGACAATTGATATTTTGCTTCGAGGATGCTACCTCCTAGCCATTAACCAATTTCGTGTTTGAAATACAACACCTAGTTGGACATTTGTTGCTTCTCAAATCAGACTAGCAAATTGAGCTCAACAAATGAAGATTTTTGATGAAATTTCCAGTTTTGAAGTTGCTAATACAATCCCAGCTGAAGGCGGTTTTTGCATACAGCTTTTGGAGTGAATTTAATTTGCTTGTGGGTACTTTTCCAATCCATTCCTACACCCAAGGCGACCATCTTTGGAGAGTTTCAGATTTTAATTTTGAGTTTCTGATTTTTTTATGTCAAAGTCGCCCTCAAGGAAGGCCGTACCATTCTGGAGAGCTTTGGGATTTGTGCCAAAAATTATATGTGAAGATTTGATGCTGTTTTGTGGTTAGAATTTGGGCGCCTACCTCCTAGAAGGTCTCTGCAAAAGACATCATTCAATTCCAAGGTATTTTGAATGAGTTATGAATATTTTAGTGGGTTCACAGTTGCTGGTTCTTCATTTCAGTTTGCTGATTTTTCTTATCAGACTTTATAAGTTCAGATTTTTTTATTATTTATCAGCAGTTAGAGAGATAATTATTTGTATGGGATCATCCATTACTCATGTGCTTTGAAGCTATTGTAATTTACATGTAATTTGCAGCTCACTTCTTATTTGTAAGACTGTTAACAGTAGTACTGTTTCAGTCCTTAATCGCTGCAATTATTTCTTCTTTCTTCTCACATTAAGTACCCCTGGATGGTCTACCACCAGTGTGGATAATTGAATTTGTATCTCTCTTTGTACCCACTCTCAAGTGGTGAATCCCCACTCTTAAGTGGATGCCCGCCGCAACGAATGAATTAGATAGTTGTATCTTCATGGCTGGTTATCCGCCTAATTGTTTTAGTTTCAATTAATAACTCCGTCATATGTTAGCATCTCGCCCTCAGTGGGATCTTGAGTGCACATTCTTGACGTTGAGTTTGTTTCATTTCAGTTATTTCTTTAGTTTCTTCGCCATATGACAACACCTCTCCTTCCTTGGGATTGAGTGTGCATTCTTGGCGTTGAGATCTTTCAAACTTGGTTTTCAAATTTGGAGCTAACGCTAATTCAATTGGCGTAGTGTTGATTGTGTTATGAAAATTTCAACGAAAAAATTGGTTAGCATATTTCAGTGGTATCAGAGCAGAAGATCTTGCCATCCTGTGAGAAAGACAGATTCATGTGACAAATGAGTGACAGAGGAATTAGATTCTTCACCAGAGTTCAGTTTCAGTAGCCTGAGGTTGATGCTTTTTTAGTGGTTTTGAGGAACCATGAAACTCGTTTTGCTCCAGCTGTAGTGCTTGTAAAGAAGAAAGATAATTCTTTGCGCGTATGTTTTGATTAATCATGCATAAAATCGTCAGTTATTAAACCTGTGGGAAGTTTTCAGTTCAATTTTGAAGTTGGCAGTTAGGCATGGCTAATGAAGAAGAGATGAAGTTGGCAGAGACTCTCTATATGGTTGGAAAAAGACTTGGCAAAGAATTTCAGTCAAGGAAAAATGAAGAGAACATTCTTCATTTGTTAGAACAATGTTTAAGATAAGTAAAGCAATCATCATCTGAGGAGATGCAGCTTGCGTTGGCACCTATAGTAACCTTTCTGAATCAACCCTATTGGCTGAGGCATCCAGATGAAGAAACCAAGTTGCTGATTTCTTCTTGCTTCGTGGAAGTGATAAGAATTGTGGAACCACAATTGCCCTATGATGAAGAAACCATGAAGATCATATAAGTATGATTGTGGAGAGTTTCCAATATTTGGATGATACTAGGAGTGGATTATTTTCAAGAAAAGTTGTTTTATAATCATTTTCAAAAGTAAGAACTTGCATCCTTCTGATAGAATTGAAGATGGAAGATCAGATTTACCATTTGTTTGATTATCTCTTCACTTCGACTTGGAGTGAGCAGGAAGAAGAGGTGTTTGCAGCCGTCAAGAATATTCTAATTGACTTCATCAAAGAAGCTGATTCTCTTCCCGAAAGTGTCCAATCTGTTGTACCCAAAACCAAAATTTTTGCTTCACTAAGGCATTTTGCTTAATTGAGTCTTAATCTTGTTAAAGTGATGTCAGAAGGTCGTTTTTGGGCTTTTTAAATATGGAGTTGGTGTTAGCGTCATGTCAGTCTGTTACTGAAGAAATTCAAGAAAAGTGAAAATCTGAAGGAAAATCATCAAATTATTCTCTCTGAAGAGGGGAGCACATTTTCAAATGGGCGCCCTATCTTTTAGGGGCTCAGTTCTTGTTTTTAGGGTTTTTCACCTCTAGCAGGCATTTGTCCGGCATCACGTCAGCTTCGTAATGGGCTATTAAGCCTGTCAAACGGACCTGTTTTGTGCAAGTTACGGAAGATATAGCGCAAAACAAGGGGAGAGCCAGAATTGGCTAACACTGGAAAAAAGAGCAACTTTTGAAAAAGGCGCTCATCTTTTTGAGGTGTCAAATGTAGGTTCTTGACTAAATGCCACCCAAGATGTTTATCTCACATTTGTTCAAGCTTCGCGACGCATCCGTCAGTGGGTGAATCTGAGTTGCAGAAGTGCCTGAGCCGGAGGTCAAACATGGGGTCAAATCTTGGTCAAAATATCAAAGAATGAGCAAAAGAGCACTTTTTTAGAAAGGCCCCTGAGCTTTTCAAACCTTTAATGCCTTCTTTTTGATGATCTTAGATATTCATTTTGTCCGTGTTACGTTCAGCTTTTCGTTGCCTGTCTCCGTCAGATTAGAGGATGACTCAGCAGCTTGCAGTCAGAGTTTTAACCCCTCAGATGATGTTTTCCGGAGAAATGTGCCTTTGCAGCTGTCATGCAGAATGAAGTCAGCTCCGCAGTGAACCTGTGATCCAGTCCTGAAAATTGGTTAATCAGAAGCTATGAAGAATTTGTTTTTCCCTTCGTACGAGATGGAGATGTCAAAATTTGACTAAGTCTGAGAAAAAGAGCAATTCTTGAAAAAGGCGCTTGGATTTTTGAGCTTTCAAATGCTAGTTTTATGATGTTCAGTCTCAAGGTACCTTTTGATTAGTTTTTGTCCTGCTCTACGATGCGCCTATCAGCCAGCCAATCGGTGGAGTCAGTCAGCCAGTGTCAGAGGATGAACAGAGGTCTCGAGGAAGTTCAAGCCTAAATTTTCATGAAAATTGGCTAAGTCTGGAATTCGCCTTAAGAGGTCAAAGTTGATTTTTCGAAAGAAGTTGACTGGTGCACCTTAACTTGAGTTCTGACTTCAGTTAGACTGAACGATTTCTGGGTTGTCATCTCCAGTTCATATATTGGCATGTTGAGTGATCTTTCAGTTCGCATGTCGAGTTAACTAGTTTGCATGTCCAGTTAACCAACTTTGCATGTTGAGTTAACTTGTTTGCATGTTCACTTAACTAAAGTTTATGCTTGAAAATCAACTTGAGTTTGCATGCATGGCGCAATTGGTTGAAATTGTGAAGACTTTGTGAAGTTGGCGCTTCATTCATTGTCAACTGAAGTTTTTCAAAAGGGACGCCATATTTAAATTTTAGCATGAATTTTGACTTTGTGAAGTTGGCGAATTTACCTTTGAATGTCAACTGAAGTTTTCAAAAGGGACGCCATATTTAGAATTTTTAAGATTTAAAGCATAAGCATGAAGTATGGCGAATTCACTTTATCAACTTCAGTTCTAAAAGGGACGCTTTAATTCTTAATTGTAAATTTAGTGAATTTTGAAGTATGGCGAATTCAACAAGGATTGTCAACTGAAGTCAAATTCGCATGATGCTTTAAATGGTGTTGTCAACTGAAGACTGAAAAGGGAAACCCTAGCATGATGCTTTATTTATCTCATTCTAGTTTCAGTTAACTAAAATTGGGGTCCAATCATAAGCCAAGTGCAATTTTTCAAGGTTTAATGCCTTTGTGCGAATTTCAATGATGAAAATCTATTTATTCAAGCATTGGCGTCCATTATTTCTTCATCACAAGCTTCGAAGTATACATTCTTCTTGAGCGAGCAGCAATTTAAAGGTGCTACATGTTGTACCCAAAACCAAAATTTTTTGCTTCACTAAGGCATTTTGCTTAATTGAGTCATATTCTTGTTTGAGTGATGTCAAATGGTCATTTTTGGGGTTTTCGAATATGGAGTTGGTGTCAATACTATGTCAGTCTGTTGCTGAAGAGATTTAAGAAAAGCGAAAATTTGAACGAAAATCGTCAAAATTTTCTATCTCTGGAGAAGGGAGCACATTCTCAAATAGGCGCCCTATCTTTTAGGGGCCCAAATCCTGTTTTTAGGGTTTGTCACCTCCAGCAGACATTTATCCGGCATCACGTCAGCTTCGCAGTGAGCTATCAAGCCTGTCAGACGGACCTGTTTTGTTCGAGTTACGGAGAATACAGCGCAAATTGAGGCGAAAGCAAGAATTGACTAACACTGGAGAAAAGCGCAGCTTTTCGAAATGGCGCCCATCTTTTTGAGGTGCCAAATGTAGGTTTTTGGCTAAATGCCACCAAGGATGTTTATCTCACATTTGTTCGAGCTTCGCGACGCATCTGTCAGAGGGTGAATCTGAGTTGCTGAAGCGCCTGAACTGGAGGTTAAACGTTGGGTCAAATTTTAGTCAAAGTATCAGAGGAAAAAGAAAAAGAGCAGCTTTTGAGAAAGGCGCTTAAGCTTTTCAGGCCTTTAATGCCTTCTTTCTGATAATTTCAGATATTCAATGTGTCTATGTTACGTTCAGCTTTCCGTTGCTTGTCTCCGTCAGATCAGAAGATGACTCAGCAGCTTGCAGTCGAGGTTTTTATATTATTTTTGTCGTTTCCAGAAATGGCTATAAGTCTGGAATGAAAAGAGCAACTTTTGAAAGGGGCGCTCTTGTTTTTCACCCCTCAAATGACGTTTTTTGGGGAAATGTGCCTTTGCAGCTGTCGTGCAGAATGAGGTCAGCTCCGCAGTGAACCTGAGATCCAGTCCTGGAAGTTGATAAAACAGAAGTTATGAAGGATTTTGTTTTTCCCTTCGTTCGAGATACGGAAGTTGAAATTTGACTAAGTCAGGGAAAAAGCGCAGCTTTCCAAAAACGCGCTTGGATTTGTGAGCCTTTAGATGTCAATTTTATGGTTTGCAGTCTCAAGATATCTTTTGATCAGTTCTTACTGAGCTTTGCAATGCATCTGTCAGCCAGCCAATCAGAGAAGTCAGTCAACCAGTGTCAGAGGATGAACAGAGGTCCCGGCAGAGGTTTTAGCTTAAATTTTCATGAAATTTGGCTAAGTCTGGAATTCGCTTGAGAGTTCAAAATTGAATTTTCGAAAGTGAGTTGAATGGACGCCTTAACTGGAGTTCTGACTGCAGTTAGACTGAACGATTTCTGGGTTGTCATCTTTAGTTCGTATATTGGCATGTGGAGTGATCTTTCAGTTTGCATGTCGAGTTAACTAGTTTGCATGTTCAGTTAACTACCTTGCATGTTGAGTTAACTTGATTGCATGTTAAGTTTAACTGAAGATTATTACTGAATGTCAACTGAAGTTTGCATGCATGGCGAATTTGGTCAAAATTGAGAAGGTTTTAGTGAAGATGGCACTTCATCAAATGTTAACTGAAGTTCAAAAGGGACGAATTGAAGCATGAAGCATTATTTTGTGAAGCATGAAGCATTTTTAGTGAAGTATGGCGAATTTGAAGTTGTTAACTTCACTCATGAAAAGGGTCGCTATTTTTAGTTTTTGAAAAGTGAAGCATGAATTGGTGAAGATGCCGCACTTTTCAAGGGAATGGCAACTTTAGTTCTAAAAGGGTTGCTATATTTAGATTAAAGCATGAAGTTGGCGCATTCTTGAAGGCCAACTGAACTTCCAAAAGGGTCGCTATTTTTAGCATAATTATTGCATGAATGTGGCTAATTCTTTATCTCATTCTTGATTGCTAACTGAAGTTATCTAATGGGTACGCCTTAGGTCAATTTGATGAATCCAAAGCAAGGTTGAAGATGGCGAACTTGATAAGGTAGCTAACTGAAGCTAAAATCGCATGGTTAAGTTTAACTGAAGACTTGAAAGGGTAACCCTAATGCATGACCACTTATTTAGCTTGTTCGAGTTTCAGTTAACTATAATGAGGTCCAATTAGAAGCCAAGCGCCATTTTAATGCATGCTTTATTTAGTGCGAATTTTCTATGATGAAATTCTATATATTTCAAGAATGGCGTCCATTATTGCATCATCTTTTGCTCTGAAGCTTGTATTCTTTTGAGCGACCAGCAAGCTTAAGGTGATTCAGGTGTCCGTTTTTAGCGTTCTTCGAAGCTACGAGTTCAGATTGTTCAGAGGAAGTCAATTCTAGAATTTATTTCCACTTTGCGTGCAGATTTTATAAAGATTCGAAGAAGAGATTTGCAGATTTTTCAGAAGCAGACAAGCAAAACTTTCTATCTTCTGTCTTATTTCTTCTATTTCTCACCTTAGGTACTTTCTTCGCATGTCAGAGTATTTCAACACATATTCAGAATCTGATCATCTGGGTTCTCATATTTCAACGTTTGCAACAAGACCCACTTCTTAGATTTTTTCGAGAAAATCGCCTCGTGGCCTTCATTCTGAAGCTCTTGCCTTTTCCGAGAATCTCTTTGCATGTGGGCTTGAATCACATTTTTTCGAGAATCCAGTTATCTGGGTTTGTTCAGAATTCAGTTGTGCACAAAACCCATGTTCCAGAAAAACTTCAAAAATTTCTTCTGTCAGAAGCTATTTTTAGCCTTGTCCAGAGTTTTTCAGAAAGTTCTTCAAGTATATTCGATTTTACAGTCAAAAGTCATCATTTTCAAAATGCAGTTCAATCTCATTGATTACAAAGTGAAATCAGTATATATAATTTCCCAAGACAGATACGGACCTAAATCATGTTTATCCAGTGGTCTCTGAGCAGTTTAGAAGGTATTAGCAAATTCGATGAGGAATCTTGAGCGTTCCGGGTTGCTGGCAGTGGCATCCATTCCAGTTACTATCTTCGATCTTGAGTTCGTACTTGCTTGTATTAAGCATTATGACTCGTCTTCACGACAGATCAGATCGGTTGATGGAAGAGTGGTTTGCAGTCTCAAGCCGAAGGACATAGAGAAATGTTTTGCTATTCCTCCTCGTTCAGATAACTTTACTGTTGTTCTTGAAGCTTGTGAGAAGATATGGGATGCTGATCATCAACGTTCACAGAGAAAAGTTGCTCAGAAATGGTTGACAATTCAGAAAACTAACTTGCCTAAGAAGGTTGGTCGTGGTGAATTTAAAGGGGAAGTTGCTGTTTTGATAACCTTACTCAACCGAGTTACCGGTCAATCAGATGCTAATACTTTCCGTCCATGGATGTTTTACCTGATTACCAGAATCCTTGATGGCACAGACCGTTTTGACTGGGCTATGTTGATTAGTGATTGCTTACATCAGCAGATTACTAACTTTCTCAAGTATCACGAGTTTCATATGATATCCTATTTGGTCTACTTGGTTGCATTTCAAGGTAGTTACAGACTTCTAAAAACCAATGGTACTCTCGGTGTTCAGCGTATTCATGAGTATTATCCACAGCTAGAGTTTTCTCAGTCTGAGCAGGACTTCCGAGTAGTGAATGATCATTTTTCCATGAGAACCGTGAGAGATCTTGATGATGAGATGCATATTCGTATTTCAGCCGAGGCCAAATCAGCAATGGAAACTTGGGCAGATTGGTTCATACAGTTTCCTACTTTCACATAACTTCGAGTTTATGGTTATGTTGGAGAGCCTCTGATGTTGCCAAGATATCCGTCAGACAAGATTGTCTTTATGGAGTTCCTCAGGCAAATGCAGCATGTTCACTTCTTTCTTCGTAGTCGTCATAAGACTGTGGCTAATTTTCCATTCACATTGGGAATTTTCACATGTGATGCAGCAACAGATGCCAGGCGTATGTCTACTGAGATAGAAAGGTTCAAATTCAAGCCTTATACTGAGAGACGTTCCTATAATCCTCTCGGTCATTATGCAAATCGGTTAGAGCGAGGGATTGCACATGCGCCAGCACTTGAAGATTTATGGGCTAATTGTGAAGATGAGTTCGAGGTTCGTCGTCGTCACTATTGTAGACTTACTGTTGGACAACTCTCTGATTACTTGTCAGAAGATGTTGATGGTCTGTCGGATGATGATGGAGAAGTTCTTCTCAATTCTTATGTTAAGGATCAAGTTGCTCGGCAGCCACTTCGCTCACCTGATTGGTATGCTAAGGAGAATACTTCTATTGAAGAGGTTTCTAGATCAGTTATTAAGACTAGCAAGTTATTCTTGGAGAGTAAACGAACACGGAAGTCAGTTCCTGTAGCAGAGCCGCCAAAGGATTTCTCGTCATTGCCTTCTACTTCTAGAGCAAGACCCAGAGTTAAGGCCATTATAATACCTCCTGAAGGGGTTAAACTCAACGGAAACACAGGGAAGAGAGCTACTCGTAAGAGGAAGCAGAAACAGATTGAGAATATTCCTAAGGTTCCAGTAGAGACAGTTATTCAGACTGAGCCTCACATCTCACCTCCTAGTTCGCCTCACGAGCAGCCTATCGACATAGATTCTGAGCCTGAGACACCAATTCAAGCAGGATCGGAGACAACTGAACCACCACAAGTTGATACATCAAGGACCGTCTCTCCGCGAATTGAGATTATTGTTCAGTCTTGTTGGCTCGAAAAGTCTTTGGGAAGACAGAGGCGTGAACCATCATACAACCTTGATTTGTCTGAATTTGGTGAGCCTTATCAAAAGAGATCGAACAAGAAAATAAAGAAACAAGTGCACATTGAAAAGACTCCTGAATTAGAGATCGTTATTGAAGTTGCAGTGCCTCCAGAGGGAAAAAGCTTAGATGAAGTCGAAGTGGGTGACTTTACATTTACTAAGGCAAATCTTGGCAGGACCACACGAGAGACAGATGTAACTCTTCTTAAGATTGTTACCAATAATCTTGAAGAGCGTATCACGAAGGATGGAGAAGATAAGGCTTTACTCAAAGCTGAAAATAGTCAACTTCGTCAATACATTTCTGATCTTGTTCATGGGAATCCAAATAAAGCACCTGTTCTTCCTCAGAGCACACCTGCAGAACAACGAAAAATGGATCAATTAGTCAGTCATGGCAGACTTTTAGACAACTGGATTGAAAGTTTAGTTGCTGCTGGTAAAACTCTTCTTGCAGATTTGTATCAGTTGAGAAGTGAGGCACATAAACTCCGTCAGGGTATTCAGTTGCTGGATATTGCAGTTGCAGAGAGTTTGGCAAAGGATCGTGTTCTTGTATCTCAGTTATCAGTTGCATGCGATGCTTTGGAGGAGGTTGAAGATCAAGATAAAGTTTTCACTTGGAGAGAGCAGCATCTTCTCAGAACAGAAATTTGTCAGAAGATTTCTTCTAAGTTATTTTCACTCAAAGATGATGTGGTTGGAGTGCTCGCACTTGTCAGCGGTTTCGTTGTTCAGATTCTGTGTCATTATCTTCTCGAAGATGGCACGTATGTCAAGTTGGAAAAAGTTCATGCAGAATTCGAGAAGCTGATTTATGACAGCCTTGAAGGTGAACTCATGGCGCCTAAATTAGAGAATGTTTCAGTAATTGCAGCCAGTTCGAGAAAGGCGACTGAAGAATGTAAAGATGGTGTGCACACAATTACCGAAAGTGGCAGAGAACTAAAGAAACAGACTGTTATTTTTAGCAGCATCAAAGTGCCAGATGACAGAGAGATCGATGAGTTCTTGGTCGAAGTGTTAGACCGAGTTGACATGGAGTGATCTGCCAGTTAGAACGTGCAGTTAATTTCTAGGGTTGAGTCTTGAGCAGCAGTTAACTTGACTTCCAGTCTTCAGTTCACTTGCTGACTTAACACATGCTTATCTCATCCTTGGAATTATCAACACAGGAGTTAGGGTTTCCAGTTAACTGAAGGTAGTGGCCAGTTAACTTTGCTTTAAATAAGGACGTGCATGCTTGCACATTGTCCAATTAGGTTAGATTTGTACCGCTTAAACTGATGGTAGCTTTCCAGTTAACTGTATAGTTTACTTCATTAGGGTTTGGCGATAACTTGCATGCATTGCAAGAACTGTAGTGAACTCAAGGTGATTTTAGGGTTACCTACACCTTGATGTATATAAATAAGAGCTTTTGCTCATTTGTAAATAACTTTTGCTTGAGAGAGAAATATATGCTGCGCCTACCTTGCCCTCAATATTGCTCTTTTGGTATTTGTTCATGCGTCTTTGCTATTACAGTTAATTGTTATGCCACATAGGGTTTCAAGAGATTGTAATGGTGAATTCTTTCCATAGTTTAGATAAATCTGTCTTGTGAATCTTTTATTGTTATGATCAAACGTTATGCCACACAGGGTTTCGTAAGATTGTAATGATAAAGCTGTTTTGTGAAGTATTTACTATGCTGATCGAGTGTTATGCCACATAGGGTTTCATAAAGTTGTCATGGTAAATCTTCTCTTAGTCTAGATAAATCTGTTTTGTGAATCTTTTATCATTACGATCGAGTGTTATGCCACACAGGGTTTCATAAGATTTTGATGATAAAGCTGTTTTGCGAGTATTTACTATGCTGATTGAATGTTATGCCACATAGGGTTTCATAAGATTGTCATTGTGAATTCTCAAATCTGTTTAGTGCCTAATAAACTTGTTCAGATTGAGATAATAGTTGCACCACCTTGCCTTCAAGTAGAGAATCTGAATGCGTTTATCGTCTGATAGTCATAACCTTGCTCCGTTTTCTCATGCTCTGATTTTCTTGAGGAAACTGGATAGAATTAAGTTGTAGTTAGTGAATCTGCGAAACCAGAGAAAATTCTCAGCTGCAACGTATATAGTTTTCAAGAAAGCCTTGTACCTCTACAGCTGAAACAAAAAGATAGGAATTAGTTTAGTTTATTTCCCTTTGCAGGTATTTTTGTAAAGCACAACGAGGGAGCTTCCCTCTAATTTGAAGAGCACTCATTCGTGTAGTGTACATAGGCTGTTCAGTAGCAACTCTTACTCGAGGTGTTAGTTGTTACGCCAAACACTACAGGTGTCAGAATTCAGCGTTCTTCGCAACGGATTCAGTTGTTCGGAGAGAAGATTCGGACTTTGTTTTCAGTTTGCATCTGAGGTTTCATCAATTCCAAAACAGAATGGCCGAATTCTACCGGCAGAGCAAATAAAACCTTCTTTCTTCGTCTTATTTCTTCTATTTCTTATCTTAGGTACTTTCTTCGCATGTCAAAGAAAACGACAAAATATTCGAGAATCTGACCATCTGGGTTCGCATATTTCAGCATCAGCAGCAAAACCCATGTCTTAAATTTTTTTCGAGAAAATTGCCCCACAGCCTTCATTCTGAAGCTTTGTGCTTTTCGGAAGATTTCTTTGCATGTGGGTTAAAATCACATCTTTTTGAAAATCGCATCATCTGGGTTTGTTCAGAATTCCATTGTGCACAAAACCCATGTTCCAGATTTTCTCAAGAAAAATTGCCCCGGGAAGCTCTAAAAACCCCTACAATTCTCGACTGAAGAATCTTTGCATGTCAAGCTAAACGACGTTTTTTCACAATTATGACGTTGTGGGTTGTCTTAGAATCATTTTCTGGGCAAAACCCATGTCTCAGAATTTTTGGTGAAAATTATCCTCCGACAGGGTATTTTTAGCCTTGTCTAGAGCTTTTTCAGCTTCTTCAGAAAGTTGTCAGAACATAGCCGTCTTCACAGTCAACGGGAAAGTTTTTCAGAAGGCAGTTCAACTAGACTGAGATTCAAGACCAAATCGGTCTTAATTTAGGTTTTCATCAGAGCAACTGACAATGAAGCGTTAAGTTGCAAAAGGAGCAGAGATCACTTCATTTACGGAATCGCCAAAGTCACTCAGATCCTGTGCCATTATCTTCGTGAAGATGGTACCTACGCTGATCTTAATGAAGTACAAGCTGAGTTCAAAAAGCTGATTCGTGATAACCTTGAGGGAGATCCTATGGCGGCTAAGTTGGAGAATATTTTAGTTATTTCAGCTAGTTTCAAGAAAGCGGCTGAAGATGTCAGAGAATGCATGCAGGAGAGTGACAGAGAACTGAAGAAGCAGATTATTATTTTTTGACAGCGTCAGAGTGCCAGAAGACAGAGTAATTGATGAGTTCTTGGTCGAAGTGTTAGACCGAGATGACATGGAGTGATCTACCAGTTGAAACCTGCAGTTAATTTCGAGGGTTGAGTCATGAGCAGCAGTTAACTCGACTTTCAGTCTTGAGTTCACTTGCTGACTTCACACATGCTTATCTCTTCCTTGAAATTATCTTCACAGGAGTTAGGATTAGGGTTTCCAGTTAACTGAAGGTAGTGTCCAGTTAACTTTGCTTTAAATAAGGACGTGCATGCTTGCACATTGTCCATTTAGGTTAGATGTATCGATTAACTGATGGTAGCTTTCCAGTTAACTGTATAGTTTACTTTATTAGGGTTTAGTAATAAATCTTGCATGCATTGCAAGACTGTAGTTGACTCAAGGTGATTTTAGGGTTCCCTACACCTTTGATGTATATAAATAAGAGCTTTTGCTCATTTGTAATTAACTTTTGCACGAGAGAGAAATATATGCTGTGCCTACCTTGCCCTTAATATTGCTCGTTCTGTATTTGTTCATGCGTTTTTACTATTATGATGAATTGTTATGCCACATAGGGTTTCATGCAATTATAATGGTGAATTCTTTCCTGTTTTGTGTTCAAAAAACTTGTCCAGATTGACATGATAGTTGTGCCACCTTGCCTTCAAGTAGAGAATCTGTACTGGGTTATCGTGTGATGTGTGTGAACAATAAACTTATTCGAATTGAGCTAATAGTTGTGCCACCTTGCCTTCAAGTTGAGAATCCGTACTTAGTTTATCGTATATTGTTCTTTCCAATAAACTTGTTTAGATTGAGCTGATAAATGTGCCACCTTGCCTTCAAGTTGAGAATCTATACTTGTTTATCGTCAGATAGTCAACCTTGCTCCATTTCCTCATGCTCTGTTTTCTTGAGGAAACTGGATAGATTTAAAGTAGTTAGCTTAGTTGTTGTGATGTCCCCATCCTAGTCAGCGAAGCTGGTGATGTGGTTAGCCTATCATTTCAATCCTCGTAGGCTGACAGATGTGTGCAGAGGATCATCTGAGGCAGTTACTCAGTGTTCTGTAGCTTCAGTATTGCAGTTGTTTCAGGTTGGGCCTTCGCAGAATCTTCCAGAGTGGATTTTTAGAAACTTTCTATTTTTAGAAAGTTAGGTCAGGCGGAAGCTGCTATTTTGGGCAGGGCACCTAGTTCAACTATTCTCAGAGTCGACCCAGTTATTCAGTTTGGTGATCAAACGGAGAAATAAGGAGTATTTAATGATTATTGAATATTTAATATTTTGACTTTATACTAAAGTCACTTTATTGAAATATTTAAATATTTAATTTAATTGGCATATTATAAAGTATTTATTATACTTTATAATAAAGAGTTAATATTTGATATAATGAATATTTATTATTCATTAATGATGGCGCCAATTAATAAAGTATTTCTCCTAAGTCTAAAAGACAAATTTAATCTTTTTATTAAAAGATTATTAAAAGAGCTATTGGGTCGAATTTCTCAAAGGAGGTATATAATCACAGGAAAGACAAAATCGAACCATTATGATATGTTATTCAACTTTTGTCTTATTTTGCTCTGAGCATTGGAGTTTGCAAAACCCTAGGGTTTCAGCAGGCGATTCATTTCTGGAGAACGATACCTCTTCAGAGATTGGCATACTGAGACTGTGCAATATCAGTTGAAGATTGCATCTTGGTGACTTCACACAGAGGTTACAGATCGAGCTTATTGATTGATTCATTCAGGGTTTATCAGAGAATATCCATCTGGCATTTGAGGCGACTTTACAGAGACAATTCCACAGAGATCTAGCATCATTCTTCACTGGGCCGTACTATATTCATCAAGGCTGCTGGTACAGGCCGTACCACTGCAGAAAGCCGTACTTTTTAATTGCAAGTGACCACGCCTCGGTTTCTTGGCATCTGGCAGTTGCTTGGGGTGCGCTTTGGGTTTCTAAAGTTTCTTTTGGTGCCTGTGCTGAGAGCTTCATGCTAGCCGTACACTTCCAACATTCCTTCAGGCGGCTGCAAGGAGAATCAGGTTTTTTGTTTGAAATAAATTCATATTTAATTTCATATATTGTATTTCAAGATTGTAAAAGCTCTGGAAAGATAATAAATTGATGCGCCCTTACTCTCTGAGCATTTCCAAGCTTATTTCATGGTTTTAGCATTTATTTGGAATTTATTAGCATTTTTAGAAGAAATTGCAGCTTCTCTTGTTTGTCTGAAAAACCACAAAAACACAAAAAATACAAAAACTTCCAAAGAACAAAATTCTTAGTCAGAGCTTCAGGGTTGAGAACCACCAGGGTTCATACAGTGGTATCAGAGCACAGATCTCCTGCCATCCTGTGCTTTTTCTGTTGCTTTTTCAGAATACAGTGTGCTTTTTGGTTGCTTTTTCATGAACAGAGATACCATTTATTATATTAAGGGTGTAGGGACAGGCAGAGCTGAGGATTGGACAAGTCCACCGATTCCAGAAGGTGAGACAGTGTCAGGTGTGTTAGGCATTCACAGATCCAGCTCTAACAACAGTGAAAACAGTGTTGCAACCCTAATGGCAGATCGCGAGATTCCTACAGAGACAGTTAGGGATACAGGGAAGGCACATGCGGAGGGTGATATTACAGATGAGGAGTTTAGACGCAAACATGATAACATGATGGACATGATGTCCCAGTTGATGGGCACTATTAGACAGTATACGCCCACATAGCCACATTATATACAGATAGGACAGACGAGCGGGACTACACCAGTAGATCAGCCTTTGGCATCAGTACCACGTCAGTCGTCACCGATCTATCAGGAGCGTAGGCCAGGTCAGCCTACTTTCTTACCTAGAGAGACTCCACCTCAGACTTCGGGGGCAGAGCATCAGGGGCAGCATCAGGAGTTTCAGCCACATAATGGCATGTCAGTGGCAGATGTGACGAGGTTTCATGGTGAGTACATGTCACTAGCACCTGAGATCCGACAGGCATTAACATTTCATGAGTTTATGGATGTTTATAAACCCAGAGGAGGAGGCAGATTTGACCGTAGACCCCCTCAGCATCAGCAGCCGCAGCCACAGGTGAACAGGGATTTGCAGTATGCGGTTAGCAAGATTACCTTGCCTTATTTTGATGGGTCCGATAGGACATCAGCGAGGTCTTGGGTCCAGAAATTGGACAACTATCTATCTTTGAGGCCTATGCAGGAGGACGAGGCCATTAAGTTTGCTACTTTGCATCTTGATGGAATCGCGCATGATTGATGGCATCACGGCATGTATACACTTGGCCATCATGCAGTTAATACTTACAAGGAGTTCACCAGCAGGCTCATAGAGCGCTTTGATAAGAAGGATCCGGAACTTTATTTCAGAGAGCTAGCTCAGCTCAGGCAGATAGGTAGTTTGGATTCGTATATTGGTGAGTTTCAGAGAGTTGCCGTCATGGTGACTGGTATTTCCGAACGGAGACTTGTTATACTCTTCGTTGAGAGTTTGACAGAACCTATGAGAGGTTGGGTAAAGGCGTTTGACCCTCCTACCCTTCAGGAGGCCATGAGGAAGGCGCGAAACATGGAGCTTGCAGCACCTCGCAGCAAGTTCAATTCAGGGTCAACACCATACACTAGGCCTAATAGGCCTTTTGATAGAAACAATGACAGGAATAAGCCTTTTGACAGAAGGAAGGATCAACCGGATCCTAAGAGACAGAATGCACCACCCTTTGACCGAGAAACATTGAACGAATTGAGAAAGAAAAAGTTGTGTTTCTGGTGCAAGGCACCCTACGATGAAAAACATATATGCCCACTTCGTCCTAAGGTCAAAAATAATCAGATGGAATGGTTTTATGAGGGCGAAGAGCAATCTGATCTGTCAGACCAGCAAGCTGATTCCGAGCCTTCAGATGATGACAGGTCCGAAAATGAGGGTGAACACGAAGGTGGAAGGAAGCTACAGAAGCCCATTTGACTAGCCTTCAGAGAGATGGTTCGTTTAGACTTCGCGGGCTCCTAGCAGGTCAGAAGGTGATCACATTACTGGATACTGGTGCTACACACAATTTCATTGATGCACGTTTGGTGGAGAGGCGCATCCGCAGAGGCATTCGAGGGTATTCGAGTCAAGGTGGCTAATGGATATACTCTCAGATGTGACCGAAAGATTACTGATCTTCCGATGAGACTGAACAACTATGAATTCAAGACTGAATTCTATGTTGTTAACATGGGAGATACTGATGTGGTGTTAGGGATGGCATGGTTGCACGATTTGGGTGAGTTCACACTCAATTTGCGTGACATGGAGATGAAGTTCAAGGTTGATGGGAGACCTCATGTCATCAAGGCTATTCGAGACAGTAATCTGAGGATGGTTTCATTCAGGCGGATGGAGAGGCTCATTCGTCATGATATGGTTGACTGGGCAGCAGAGTGCATGTTGATGCCAGCCCAGCAGGAGCAGCAGAAGGGTGAGTACCACCCTGACATTCAGATCTTGAGGACTAAACACTCTAAAGTGTTTAGTGACATTCCACCTGGTAGACCTCCAGACAAGAGGTACAGAGCATATCATTGAGTTGGAGGAGGGCGCAAAGCCCGTTATGATCACTCCCTACAGACATCCGAAACGACTCAAGGATGAGATAGAGAAGACCATCAACGAGTTGTTAGCTATGGGGCATATCAGACCTAGCAAGTCACCTTTTGCTTCATCAGTTGTATTGGTGAAGAAGGATGGATCACTTCGGATGTGCATTGAATACCGACAGCTCAATAAAAGAACAATTAAGAACAAATACCCTATTCCACGCATTGATGAGCTGATTGATGAGTTGCACGGAGCTGTCTTCTTTACGAAGATTGATTTGAGATCAGGGTACCACCAGATTCAGATGAGGGAGCAGGATATTGAGAAAACCGCTTTCAGGTGTCATTGCGGTCACTTTGAGTTCTTGGTTATGCCTTTCGGTTTAACCAATGCACCTGCCACCTTTCAAGCGACTATGAACAAGGTTTTCAGTTCTCAGTTGAGGAGATTTGTGTTAGTCTTCTTCGACGACATTTTGGTTTATAGCAGGTCATGGGCGGAGCATCTGGCTCACTTAGATGCAGTTTTGGGTATCTTGGCAGATGAGTCTTTTTATGCTAAGGAATCCAAGTGTGAGCTCGGTATGGAGGAGTTGTTGTATCTGGGGCACATCATCAGTGCCAAGGGAGTGAGTATGGACCCCGAAAAGGTCTGAGCTATAGTTGAGTGGCCGGTGCCTGAGAACCTTACGCAGCTCAGAGGTTTCATTGGGTTGTGTGCATTTTACAGGAGATTTGTTAGTGGGTTCTCACGTCATGCCGCACCCCTTACTGACTTGACAAAGAAGGGGGCTTTCACTTGGTCACCACAGGCGCAGGAGTGCTTTGACAGGTTCAAGGTGATCATGACTTCATGTCCGGTGCTAGCATTGCCTGACTTTACGAAGTCATTTGATTTATTCTGTGATGCTTCAGGGGAGGGCATTGGTGCCGTTTTGATGCAGGAGCGACATCCTATTGCTTTCGAGAGTAGGAAGCTTAGGGGTCCTGAGAGATTCTACAGCATATACGACAAGGAGATGTTAGCCATTATGCATGCTTTGGCTAAGTTCAGGCAATACTTGGTGGGCAGCAAATTCAGTGTCCATACAGACCACAATAGCCTAAAACATTTCCTTGGACAGCGAGACCTGAATGAGAGGCAGCAAAAATGGGTCAGTAAACTGCAGTCGTATGACTTTGATATCACCTTCATTAAGGGGAAGCAGAATGTCGTAGCTGACGCCTTGTCTCGCAGACCTCAGTTGAATGCTATGGCACAGATCACAGAGGATTGGAGGCATCGGATTATTGCTGAGTATGCTAAGAACCCATGGGCTTCTAGCATTGTTGACAGGACAGAGCAGGATGATAGGTATACTATTGTAGATGACTTGATCATTTACAAGGGGCGGATTCTTTTGGTTCCTGACTCTGAGGTGCGGATTACAGTTTTGAGAGCCTTTCACGACCTTCCTATGGACGGGCCATCCGGGTACTATAAGACGTATAAAATGGTTCGGGAACGGTTTACTTGGAAAGGGCTGAAAACTGATGTGTTACAGTATGTCCGTGAGTGTTCTGTTTGCCAGCGGAACAAGCAGGAGCACACTTATCCTGCCGGATTGCTCCAGCCACTTCGATACCGACAGAAGTGGAGTGTTTATCGATGGACTTTATCACGGGTTTGCGAAAGCCCGGGTAAAGATTGCATCTACGTAGTGGTTGATCGGTTGACTAAATACACACTTCTTCCCGATTACTTACTTTCACATCGCAGACCGCAGAGTTATTTTCAGAGATTCCTCTGCATAGTTGCCTCGACGATAGTCGTACGATTGAGATGTCGGTTCATGAGCAACTTTTGGCAGGAGTTGTTCAGGCTTTGTGGGACCGAACTGACACCGAGTACCAGCTACCATCCGCAGACCGATGGCAGACAGAGATTGTCAATAAGTGGGTGGAAGGTTATTTGCGTAATTATATAGCTGGACAGCAGAGAGCTTGGGTGAGATGGATCTATCTATGCGAGTATTGTTATAACTCGACTCACCACATGACGATACAGATGACACCCTTTATGGCTTTGTATGGGTATGAGGTGCCCAACCTTTGGATTTGATATTGAGCGATAGCAGAGTGCCGAGTGCAAGGGATATGATGCAGAGTCAGCAGGACATTTTTGAGGTCTCTCCGAGACAATATCCAGCGGGCACAGAATCAGCAGAAGCAGTATGCTGATCAGAAGAGGGTTGAGCGTACTTTTGATGTGGGTGATATGGTGTACCTTATGTTGCAGCCGTATCGTCAGTCTACTCTGCGGAAGAGTGGAGCAGAGAAGCTGAAGCCCCGCTACTATGGTCCATTTCGTGTTGTCAGACGAGTGGGCGAGGTTGCTTATGAGTTGGACTTGCCTGCTGATAGCAAGGTCCATAATGTGTTTCACGTTTCTCGCCTGAAAAAGGCATTGGGTCAGCATGTGATACCCTCTCCAGTTTTGCCACCCCTTGATGACGAAGGGAAACTGATATTAGTACCTGAGGCCATCCTCGAGATGAGAGAGAGACACCTTCGGAGGCGGGTGATCAGGGAATATCTGATCAAGTGGAGAGATTTGCCAGTTGAGGATGCGACGTGGGAGTCGAGGAGATTTTACAGCATCCAGAGTTGAGATTGCTTGAGGACAAGCAATTTCGGGAGGGCGGACCTGTGATGTCCCCATCCTAGTCAGCGCAGCTGGTGATGTGGTTAGCCTATCATTTCAATCCTCGTAGGCTGACAGATGTGTGCAGAGGATCATCTGAGGCAGTTACTCAGTGTTGTGTAGCTTGAGTATTGCAGTTGTTTCAGGTTGGGCCTTCGCAGAATCTTCCAGAGTGGATTTTTAGAAACTTTCTATTTTTATAAAGTTAGGTCAAGCGGAAGCTGCTATTTTGGGCAGGGCACCTGGTTCAGCTATTCAGCTCAGAGTCGACCCAATTATTCAGTTTCGTGATCAGACGGAGAAATAAGGAGTATTTAATGATTATTGAATATTTAATATTTTGACTTTATACTAAAGTCACTTTATTGAAATATTTAAATATTTAATTTAATTGGCATATTATAAAGTATTTATTATACTTTATAATAAAGAGTTAATATTTGATATAATGAATATTTATTATTCATTAATGATGGCACCAATTAATAAAAGTATTTCTCCTAAGTCTAAAAGACAAATTTAATCTTTTTATTAAAAGATTATTAAAAGAGCTATTGGGTCGAATTTCTCAAAGGAGGTATATAATCACAGGAAAGACAAAATCGAACCATTATGATATGTTATTCAACTTTTGTCTTATTTTGCTCTGAGCATTGGAGTTTGCAAAACTCTAGGGTTTCAGCAAGTGATTCATTTCTGGAGAACGATACCTCTTCAGAGATTGGCATACTGAGACTGTGCAATATCAGTTGAAGATTGCATCTTGGTGACTTCACACAGAGGTTACAGATCGAGCTTATTGATTGATTCATTCAGGGTTTATCAGAGAATATCCATCTGGCATTTGAGGCGACTTTACAGAGAGTTCCACAGAGATCTAGCATCATTCTTCACTGGGCCGTACTATATTCATCAAGGCTACTGGTACAGGTCGTACCACTGCAGAAAGCCGTACTTTTTAATTGCAAGTGACCACGCCTTGGTTTCTTGGCATCTGGCAGTTGCTTGGGGTGCGCTTTGGGTTTCTGAAGTTTCTTTTGGTGCCTGTGCTGAGAGCTTCATGCTAGCCGTACACTTCCAACATTCCTTCAGGCGGCTGCAAGGAGAATCAGGTTTTTTGTTTGAAATAAATTCATATTTAATTTCATATATTGTATTTCAAGATTGTAAAAGCTCTGGAAAGATAATAAATTGATGCGCCCTTACTCTCTGAGCATTTCCAAGCTTATTTCATGGTTTTAGCATTTATTTGGAATTTATTAGCATTTTTAGAAGAAATCGCAGCTTCTCTTGTTTGTCTGAAAAACCACAAAAACACAAAAAATACAAAAACTTGCAAAAAACAAAATTCTTAGTCAGAGCTTCCAGGTTGAGAACCACCAAGGTTCTTACAGTTGTAGTTAATGATCTGCGAAACCAGAAAATCCTTAGCTGCAACGTTCTTGGTTTTCTTAACCTTGTGCCTCTTCCAGCTGAGAACAAAAAGATAGGACTTAGATTACTTTTCTTTTCAACGCATTCCAGCACTACAAGGGAGCTTCCCCTCCTAATTTGAAGAGCACTCATTACGCAGTGTGCATAGCTGTCCGTACAAACCTGCACTCCAGAGGTGTTAGTTTTTACGCCAACACAATCCTTTCTCAAGAATGCCTATGAACGTGGAGCAAATTTCTTTCACTGCTGATTTGCTAGTCAAAGAAATTTTTAGTCAATGTGAAGAAAGGTTGAAGCCATTTTTGAATATGACATTTCAGAATAATGTGGGGATTTCCTTTGCCGAAGAGAAGAATGTTCTAAAATCAAATGATTGTTTGGTTGCCTTCCCAATTCACACACAAGAAGAGCATGCGAATGTGAAAGGTCAAGATAGAGATACTAATGCACTTCAAAATGATAGTGGAAATGTCTCTGATGATGAAGAGAAACTTCCCAAGCTAGAAGACTATCAAATTGGCTCATTTGAGTCTACAGATAAAGATGTTGAAATGGAGAGAGATGAACTTACAAAGCTACTATTTGAAAAAAGAGATTTCATTAATCAAGAGGAATGTATGGTAGACCTTCAAAATGATTTATTTGAAGGAAATGTAGCTGATGAAGAGTTTGAGGTTGCTGAAAATCTCAAAACAGCAACTAAGTTGGAGCATGGTCATCATTTCGATGATAATTTAGAATATGAGTGGGACTCTCCCACGTCAAAATTACTTCAGAATGTCTTTGGGGAAGATTTTGTTGAGTTAGGTGTTCCTAATGATAGAGCCCATTATTGTTATAATTCTAGTGTGCTTGTTGTAGATGCTTCTAAAGGTGATGTCTTCAAGAGACCAACCTTCCATGAAGAGTTTGTTGGCCTTCGTTGTTCAAAACAAAATCAGATATTCATGAGACCATGGGATCTAGGCGTTTTGACACCGGAATGCTTAGTGGAGCAAGCAAGGGAATCTTTTGATGATTCATTGCTTGAAGATATTGTTGACAAGCCTTCTACTCAGGAAGTATGTAGTGAAAAAATAAGAGGGCAAGCTGATTTTGAAAATCATGTCAAGGAAAACAAATCAGAAAAATTGATGTTTGATGAGCATAGCCTCTTTGTTGATTGGGATCAAGGGCCTAAAGAGCTGCAAGTTTTGAAGGATAATTTATTGGTTTCAAAAGAGAAGATTGTTAAAGTGTTATCAAGATTTGATAGCACATACCACTTCATTGAAGAACTCTACTAGAAGTTTCAATTTGAAGAGAAACTAAATGGAGTTAAAGATGGAGACTCTCTTTCCAAGATGCAATCTATCAAAGAGGCATGAAATCCATAAAATTAGATTATTTGCATTTGCTCTCAGATAGGGATAATGCTATTAAGTTTGCAGAGGAGACTTATGATGCCTACCAAGAAAAGGAGGAAAAGATGGATAGGCTTTGCCTTGATTTTACCTTAGCTCATCATTCTTTATACAAAGCAGAAAATCATTCATCTATTGCAGCTACCCTTAAGGAACAAGAAGTTAATACAAGGATTATGGAGATCAAACAAATAGTTGAAGGAATAAATGAACTCCATAATGATGAAACATTGTGTAATGCCAAGGTGATCCCATATGTTGATAGATGTTTTAACGGATAATGAATGTAGTATTCAGCATGCTACACTTTGTGGGTCGGCAACTAATGGTGAGCATCCACAACTTGAAAAAGATGAGTTTGAATTCTATGAAGATACCAACAAAAGGGATGAAGATAATATTTTCGAGAACAATAGTCCATTATCTTCACATGATTTGGATAATCATAAGGTGATAGATATTGTCTATGAAGGTGTGCCATGTTTTGTGAGTAGTAATCATCAAGGGCATTTTGATAATGAAAGCATAAGTGGGATCAAGGATGAAGTCTTCACATGGGAAGTGTGGACTCAAGGAGATTTCTTCATCATTGGCTTCAAGGTGTCAATAAAACAAGTCTTGGTAGCTTCTGGTCACTCCATTGCAGCAGCAAAGAGTGAAGATTCCAGACTTATTACTCATGAAGTTTGGGAGAAAGTTGAACCTAAACAGGTTATTTACCTTCTTAACAATCTATCTCTTGGGTTGAGTGATGTTTTGGCTCACCCTAGTCCTTTGGGGGAATGGGAATTATGGACAATATTTGTTCTGTGCTCCATTGATGAGGATGTTTTCATGGATGGGCTACATGGGTTTATCAAAGAAGACACTAACTTCTTGAGTTTGCAATTTGCTTTGATTAGCACTTGGAGAAGTGTGGTGTTCTCTTTCCGGTGCATTGGGGAACATTTCCAGTTGGGTATCCATGCTTGGGATCCTCAACATGGCTTGATGGATATTGTTACAAGTGGAAAGAGGAATCATTGGAGAGATAAGGGTTCAATTTTCAGATTCTTTGATGCTGTCCCCATCCTTATTAACCATTCGATGGTTCTTTTTGCATATCGACCGATGGATTGGGAAGATATATCGAACAAAGGATGTTTCTATTTTGGGTTGGAGTTCCTTGAGAGGATGTGTCCAGCCTTGGGAATGAGTAGTTGTGATATTATAGATGCTAATTTCCAGTTTTGCAGCAATCCTACAACTCCTTGCATGCTGATTTTCCTAAAATCAGACTTTGAGAGGTTCATTTCAGTTTTCATAGGCAGCTGGTACATTCATTTTTCCTCTTCACAACCTCTTTTCAGTGATGGTTTATGGCCTCAAAGGTGGGAAATGTTGTTTCCTAGTGATTAAGATCAGAATTGGATAGTGTTTAAGTCATTTTCCAGTGGCTTTCCTTGTATAATCTCTTGCATTAGTGTTTGGGGCAGCAAACCCTTGTTTGATTTGATTCAACCTTCTAAGACTTTGGTGGAAAGATTGGTGGAAATTTTTAGAACTTTTCTTGAATATGTCAGAATTACTCAGGGGAGGCATTATACATTCTTGTGGGGTTTTGAGGATGTGGTTGCTATGACTTTGCAAAGAGTTGTTTTTCCCTTTGCAATTTGCTATGATGGAGACACACTTGCAGTGGTGACTCGGTTTGTTGCCTTGAGGAGTTATGTTGATGAGAATAATTTTGAGTTGATTAGATTATTCTTTTTGGTTCACAGAATGGTGATTGACATTGACATTGCAGACATTAATTCCTCAGAGTTTATTGGGCATGAAATGCTACTTGATTTTGATTCCATTCCTTCCATGTTTTTCAATTTGAATTTCAGATGTTATCTCTTTGAGGTTGCAAAGATGGTTTGTGCAGTTCTGGTGCAATGATGTCATTTGTATGATCAGAGTAGTGCAGCATCAACATGGTGGGGTTTGTCACAGATGGACATGGGACCCCGAGATCCTATATGTTTGGTGGGATCAGTTTGGAGTGTTGTGGCATTGCTTGAGGACAAGCAATTTTGGGAAGGGCGGACTGTAATGTCCCCATTTTGGCCATATGCTCTTCTGAGACTGATAGCCTATTTCCGGAAATCCGTAGGCTGATCAGAAGTGAAATTAGGGTTTTCTTCGCTTGGTGGTTTTTGGCATTTTTTTGGAATTTACTATTTTTAGTAAATTCTATTTTTGGCAGTGATCAATTGTCAGCACTTCAGTAAGTCATTTTCAGTTGGAGTAGTTGCTTGGGTTTGATTTTGGCTTTAAAAAGCATTATTTGGTGAAATAATATATTTCAAGGCATTAATGTTTTAATTTCAAGTTGACCCCTTGGCCTAGTTCATTAATTTTAAGTTGTGTTTAAAAGGTGGCCATGAAGGGGGACACCCTCATGAAGGAGATATTAAACATTTAATAAAGTTTTATTGCGCCTTGAAGTGGACGCCATTCTAAAGGAGGATTTAATATTTTGAATTTTAAAATATTTCAAAGGGGACTTTTGGCGTCCCATTCTTGGAGGAGTTTTGGGAATTTGAAAAGTCACCTCTTTTTCTTTAAAAGAGAAGTTTTGCTCCAGCTTTTATAATCCATGAAAATTTTGCTAAAGTTATGCTGTTGAAATGACAATTGATATTTTGCTTCGAGGATGCTACCTCCTAGCCATTAACCAATTTCATGTTTGAAATACAACACCTAGTTGGACATTTGCTGCTTCTCAAATCAGACTAGCAGATTGAGCTCAACAAATGAAGATTTTTTATGAAATTTCCAGTTTTGAGTGTGCATTCTTGGCGTTGAGATCTATCAAACTTGGTTTTCAAATTTGCAGCTAACGCTAATTCAATTGGCGTAGTGTTGATTGTGTTGTGAAAATTTCAACGAAAAAATTGGTTAGCATATTTCAAAACTCGACTATATTCAGACAAGCTTTGAGCAACTTCCTATTTTTAGAATGCTGGTTTTTCTTCCTTCAACGGACAAATTTTTGGAAATTTTTTTGAGATATGGGTTTTGCTCAAAATATCGTTGCAAGGCAACCCAGATCATCCATTTTTGAAAATTTTGAATTTAGACTGAAAAAGCAGCAAACCCTAATTTCTTCAATTTTTCACCAAAAAAGTTGGCACCTGGGTTTTGTTCATAATACAATTTGGAATGAACCCAGTTGATCAAATTTGAAAAATACTTGAGGGCTTATCGAAAAAGCAGCCAACCCTAAAATTTGAAATTTGCTTGAAAAAAAGCTATGATATGGGTTTTCTTCATAAGACTGTTTTAAGAGGACCCAGATGATTAAAAATTGAAAACCCTGAAGATTTCACTGACATGCAAATAAAAAGCAGCTACTGCAACTTGATGAATTTCTCAAAAATTCTTCAGAAGAATGAGATGAAAAGACCTAGATGGCTGAAAATTGAAACCCTTGATCCTCTCCTTCAAAAATTCGATGTTCTAGATGAAAAAAGCATGAAAAAGCAAGGTCTTGTATTGCTGGTCTGAAAATTATTCTTGAAAATCAGCAACCTTGAGCTCTTGAATCTTGAATTAAAACTTCAAATCTGCTGCTCTACTCTTCTCCTTTGGACGCCACCTGCAATAATGATGGAAATTGCATTGAAGAGATGACTTAAATAGATTTAGGGCTTGAAATAGATTTGCTTTCTTTTGCTTTAATCTTCAAACCCTAAACTCAGCTTGTTCAATGAATTTAGACATTCATCTTTCAACTTGCAATTTTGAAAATGTGAAAATTTTGACTAAGGCATGGCAAGTTGGGCACCCTTCTTGGCTAGGGGCGCCAACTTTCTCCAGACTTAACCATTTGTTGAAGTTTTTTCAACTTTTCACAGTTTTGACACCCTACTTGACCTTCGATCTCTGGCTTCCAAATTGATCCAACGAGCGAGCTGGATGATTCATCGCGTAGCCTGACTGATTCTGAGGAGATCACCCTGGAGGCACTTCTGGCTAAAAACTTTGTTTTGACCTTCAAATTCATGGGAGCCTATTTCCTCCAGGGGCTCTGAACTTTCACAGTGTAAGCCATTTTTACATGATTTTCAATTTCTTCATTTCCCTTTGATCTTCTAATGAAATCTTGATTCCGGGAGCTACACTGATCCGATTGACTGACCGTCAGCTTCGTTGGGTAGCTCGATTGAATCTAACAAGGTGATCCTGGAGACTACATCTGCAAATTCTAACATTTCATTCTTCAAAACCTTGGGCGCCCTTTCTCTCCAGGGGCGCCCATCTTCACCAAACTTGGAAACTTTTTCAACATTTCTTCATCAACTCTTCTCCAGATGAACATGTCAGATCTAACGATCCGGGCGTCTGATTGACTGATGGTTGGACTCGTTGCGGAGCTGAGAAGATTCTGAGAGGGGTCTTCTAGGAGCTGCATCTCTTGAAAGCTGGATCTAAGGCATCAAAAGCTTGGGCACCCCTGGCAAGCTGGGGCGCCCAACTTCACCAGAGTTAGTCATTTTTTCTGTATTTTCTTCTTGCTCTTCTTCAACTTTGGCTTTGTTAGATCTTCTATTCCGCCTGCTGCATCTGGTGACTGCCAACTTAGATTGACATGTTGTTGATCTCGTTGGAAAGCTTGATCAATTCTGAGGGAGTCATGTTGGAAGCTTTACTGACAAATTCTTGCATTTGAGCCTTTGAAATCATCAGTGCCTTTCTCTTATAGGGGCGCCCATTTGCTCCAGACTTAGAATATTTTTCATTAGGTTTTACTTTCAAATTCAAACCTTCATCCTATACCTTCACCTCGATCTGGATTTGTCGGAGAACAACAAGTCGGATGCTCTGAAGACGACACCCGTTGCGAAGCTGTCTGAATTCTGGAGAGATTGAGCATATTTGCAAACCCTTATAGCTGAGTTAGGCCCCTCAAAAAGCTGGGTGCCCCTGGGCACTTGGGGCGCCCAAGGTTCCCAGACTTAGAAACTTTTCAAACATTTTCATGACTTTCATTTTGTCTTCTGTTTGAAATTGCCCTGTTTGATCTCGAATTCCAGACAACTGGATGATCCGATGACTGCACTGCCGGACTCACTGCGAAGATGGGGGGAAACTGAACAACTTTTCCTGGGAGCTCAAACCCCAATTCCATCATTTGATTCCCTAAAAAGATGAGCGCCTATTCTCTCCTGGGGCGCCCATGTCAAGCAAACTTAGTCAATTTTAGGCAGACTTCTCCTTCTTCCTCGTTCTTCGTTCATGCTCTTCAACTCATTTTTCGTTCAGCGCTCGGAGATTGAATATGACACCTGGTAGCTAACTGACCTCCATTGATGACTTCGAAGCTCCTGAAATGCTTTTAGAAAGCAGAATAGACCCACTAGGGCAAAACTGATTATTTTGAGATTTTGACTGCACCAGCCTGATATGGAACTATTTTGAGCCAATCATAATCAGTTTGGACCCTAGCGGACAAACTTTCTATTGAAAGAAACCTAGAAAAAGTTACTATTTTCAAAAAAAATCTAAAAATAGCAGTTTTCCTAAAAAGTAGAGATGAAAAACTGAGATCTGGGTTTTGTAGATTAGGCTGCTCTGAGCAGACCCAGATCATCAGATTTTGGAAATTTTTCGTTCTTACCCCTCATGCAAGAGATGCACACCCAAATTTTGACCTTTTTTGACAGATTTAACAAGACTTTTACTCATTTCTTCAAAATGTCTAAGTGTAACAAAAATTTTAATTTTTGGGGTACAACAGGTCCAAGAGATAGGCTAACTCAACATGCTCCTGAACTGAGCTATAATGGGGACATTACAGTCCGCCCTCCCCGAATTTGCTTGTCCTCAAGCAAACTCAAAGCTGGATGCTGTAAAATACTGTCACCCTCTCAAGTAGCATCCTCTATCGGCAGATCTTTCCACTTAACCAAGTATTCCCCAACAACCCACCCCCGTAGAGGACACTCCTTAAACTCCAGAATGGTCTCGGGTACTAAAATCAACCTCCCCTCATCATCCAAGGGTGGTAGGTCTGCAGAAGGAACTATGTGTTGCCCCAAAGCCTTCTTGAGGCGTGATACATGAAACACATTATGTATCCAACTATCTGCCGGTAACTCCAACTCATAAGCCACCTCGCCAACTCGCCTGGCAATGGTAAATGGCCCATAGTAGCGTGGTTTGAGTTTCTCTGAGCCCCTCTTCCTAAGAATAGACTGTCTATAAGGCTGAAGCATGAGGTACACCAAATCATTGACCTCAAAAGAACGCTCAACCCTCCTCTGATCCGCATACTGCTTATGTTGATTCTGAGCCCTCTGAATATTCTCACAAAGAGCTCTCATAATATCCTGGTTCTCCTGTAATAGATCACCAACTCTCGGTACTCTGCAATCGCTCAATACCAAATCAATGAACCTCGGAGCATCATAGGCATATAATGCTTGAAAAGGTGATATCTGAATAGACATGTGATGAGTGGAATTGTAGCAATATTCACAAAGATATAACCACTTCACCCAAGCCTTCTGTTGTCCCGAAATATAATTTCGTAGGTATCCCTCCACCCATTTGTTGACGATATCAGACTGCCCATCTATCTGGGGGTAGTAGCTAGTACTCGGAGTCAATTCGGTCCCACAAAGTCTGAATACCTCCTGCCAGAAATTACCCATGAACGTGTTGTCTCTATCGCTGACAATACTCCGAGGTAACCCATGTAACCTGAATACCTCTCGAAAGAACAAATCTGCCACCTGTATGGTTGAGTAAGTGGTAGTGATCGGGAAGAAATGTGCATACTTCATCAATCGATCAACTACCACAAAAATGTTGTCTCTACCCTGAGCTTTCGGCAAGCCCATAATGAAGTCCATCAACAAGCATTCCCACTTCCCCTCAGGAATAGGAAGCAGTTGTAGTAACCCAGCAGGGTAAGTATGCTCTTGTTTGTTCTGTTGACAAACAGAGCACTCCCTGACATACTAAAGAACAGTCTGACTTGAAACCCTTCCACGTGAATCTCTCTCGTAACTGCCTGTAGGTCTTAAAGTACCCAGGATGACCAGCCATGGGTGAATCATGAAGTCTTCAAAACTTTGTTCTTCACCTGAGAACCAGGGACTAAAAATATTCTCCCTTTGTAAATGATAAGATCATTTACGAGAGAGTACCTGCTATCTTGTATAGTCCCATCAATGATGCCAGAAGCCCGCAGATTCTTGGCATACTCAGCTAATATCATGTGACTCCAATCCTCTGAAATCACTGCAATGGAGCTCAAGTGAGGTCGGCAAGATAATGCATCAGCAACTACGTTTTGTGTCCCTTTGACATAGGCAATGTCAAAATCATATGAGTGCAGTTTACTAACCCACTTTTGTTGTCTCTCGCTCAGGTCTCGCTGTCCAAGGAAATGCTTCAAGCTATTGTGATCTGTCTTGACACAAAATTTGCTGCCAACTAGATATTGCCTGAATTTGGCTAAAGCATGCATGATAGCCAAAATCTCCTTGTCGTATATACTAAAGCTCCTCTCAGGACCCCTTAGCTTCCTACTCTCGAAAGCAATCGGATGACGGTCCTCCATGATTACTGCACCAATACCTTCTCCACTAGCATCACAATGAAGCTCAAACGGCCTGGTAAAATCTGGTATGGCTAAGACTGGACAAGTAGTCATAACATGTTTGAACTTCTCAAATCACTCCTATGCTAGAGGTGTCCAAATGAAAGCCCCTTTCTTGGTCAAATCTGTTAGTGGTGCAGCATGCCGCGAAAAACCACTAACAAATCGATGACAGAAAGTGCATAAACCCACAAACACCCTGAGCCGAGTCAAGGTCTCAGGTGTAGGCCAGTCAATGATAGCTCGAATTTTATCTGGATCCATATGAGCACCCTCTCCGCTGATAATGTGCACAGTTGGACTCCTTGGCGTACAAGGACTCCCTGTCAAGTATGCTCAACACAGCATCTAAGTGAACCATGTGCTCTGCCCAAGATCTGCTATAGATTAAGATGTCATTGAAGAACACCAAAACAAATTTCCTCAGTTGACGCTAGAAAACCCTATTCATCATGGACTGAAAAGTGGCTGGAGCATTGGTTAAACCAAAAGGCATAACCAAAAAGTCAAAATGTCCATAATGACACCTGAAAGCGGTTTTCTCAATCTCCTCACGAACTCTGATCTGATGGTACCAAGCCCCGTGTAGCTCATCTATCAACTCATCAATTCACGGAATGGGATACCTGTTCTTGATGGTTTTCCTGTTCAACATCTTGTAATCGATACACATCCTGACTGTACCGTCCTTTACCAAAAAAAATGAAGAAGCAAATGGAGACTTACTCGGCCTAATATGTCCCATAGCGAGCAACTCTTTGATGGTTTTCTCTATTTCGTCTTTCAATTGCTTAGGATGCCGGTAAGGAGTGATCATAACGGGCTTGGTGCCCTCCTCCAACTCAATAATATGCTCAATCCCTCTGTCTGGAAGTCTACCATGAGGTATATCACTAAACACCTTTGAATGCTTCATCTGAAGCTCCTGTACATCGGGATGATAAGGCATTTTATGTTGCTCCTCATATGATGGCTGTAACTGACATGCTGCTGCCCACTCAACCATGTCATGCCGAATTATTCTTTGCATTCGCTTGAGTGTAATAACCTTCAAGCTGCTATCCTTCAGAGCTTTTAGAACGTGGTTTGTTCCATCAACCTTAAACTTCATCTCCATCTCTCTAAGGTTGAGAGTAAACTCACCAATCGCATGAAGCCACTTCATGCCTAGAACCATATCGGTGTCACCCATTGTAGCCACATAAAAATCTGCCTTGAACTCGTAATTGTTGAGCTTCATGGGAAGATCCAGAATCATCCTCACATTTGAGAGTATAGCCATCCGCTACCTTCACTCTGATTCCTTCAAACTGCTGAGTTTGAATCCCTATTTTCTCCACTAAACATGCATCAATAAAATTGTGTGTTGCACCTGTGTCAAGTAGTGAGATGACCCTTTGACCAGCCAAGGTCCCTCACAAACGAAATGAACCTTCCCTTTGCATACTTGACATATGAGCTTCTTGCAGCTCATATGTCAAGTAGTGAGATGACCCTTTGACCAGCCAAGGTCCCTCACAAACGAAATGAACCTTCCCTTTGCATACTTGACATATGAGCTTCTTGCATACTTGACATATGATTTTCCACTTCCTTTTCCACTAAATTTTCCGAATTTTCTTCTTCTAAACCATCTTCATTAGCTTACTAGTCAGAAAAATCAGAATTTAATTCTTCATCATAAAACCATTCCAACTGTCTATTTTGTCCCTTTGGCTTGAGAGGACAGTCATGGTTTATGTCATAGGGCCCTTTGCAATAGAAGCAAAGCTTTCTCCTCCGTAAATCGTTGAGTGTTTCACGATCCAAGGGTGCTGCAAATTTTTTCTTTTGATCCTGATTATCTGTTTTCTTAAAGTCAGGTTTGTTGTCCCTATTTGAAGTGGATGGATTAGAGTTGAACTTATTCCGTGGAGAAGTAAGCTCCATGCTACGAGCTTTCCTCATAGCTTCCTGTAAAGTGGGGGGATCAAAAGCTTTGATCCAACCCTTCATTGGCTCAAAAAGCCCTTCAACAAAGAGAATAACCAACCTCCTCTCTGAGATTCCTGTGACCATAACCGAAACCCTTTGAAATTCACTGATGTAGGACTCCAAGCTACCCAACTGTTTGAGTTGTGCTAAGTCTCTGAAATACAATTCGGGGCCTTTCCTATCAAATCTCTCCACAAGTCTATCTGTGAATTCCTGATAACTTGTAATCCTATCATGTTGTAAAGTAACCATTCCGTGGTGCCACCAATCATGGGCTACACCATCCAAATGCAATGCTAAGAATTTAATGGCATCATCCTCCGCCATCAAACGTAAAGTCAAGAAAGTATCGAGCTTGCTAATCCAAGCTCTAGCTGTGACTCTACCACTGCCATCAAAGGTAGGAAGAGTGAGTTTATTGGTCGCCTGTCTGAGATCATTGTTTTTGTTATCCCAAGGCCTCCTGTCAACTCGATTCCTACCATGTTCTCTCTTTTGACTCATAAATCTATCAAAGTTCAGGTGATCCTGAACTCGTTGGGGTAAATCTTCCCATTCATCATGTAATGACATGATGTTATCTATGAAGACCACATCACCTTCTCCCTCCTCCATGTTACCATCAACTGGATCACGTTTGGCAAAGATAGGACGTGTGGGTCTCTCATAGGTGCATGTAGGAGTAATTCTTTGGCGTGGATGTCCATGCACACTGCCATCTTCCTCCTGTTTTTGTGGTCTCCTCTGGCCAGTCAAATGTTGCACTGATGTGCTTAGCTGCTACAATGCCTTAGCCACCTGTGCCTGACCTGTTGCAAGTGCATTAGCCACCTGTTCCTGTCCTGCTACCAAGTCTCTCAGAATGTCTTGGGCCTCTCTGTCCTCATTTTGAACTTGGTTGTGAGGTTCCCCAATCTCTTCTCTGTCACCCATTTCTTCGAATGGATTGTCAGAGGGATAATCCTCAAACTGATTCCTGTGATTACCAAGCCTGCTGCGTGAATAGTACCTATTAGACCTGCCTTGATAAGGAATCATATGATGATAACCCCTCAGGCTAGCAAGATTATGTGCACTGATACCACTGTGAAGAACCCAGCTGGCTCCAACTCAAACCCCTGTAGTTTTTGCTTATCTTTTTGTGTTTTTAAGTTTTTTAGAGAAATTTCTAGACAAAAGAGACGGGGGCATACAACTATAAATGCACATAGAATTGAATAATTTTTCGAGTAATAGATGTACTAGATATTATTTGGCAATATGTACAATGAGATTGCAAACAAATAACATACCCGAAAAGCTCCGGAATAATTAAATAAGAAATCTGGCACATTGCCAGGCAGGAAAGCTGTAAAACTGATGAAATCAACGCCCAAGCTAGGATAGTGACTTCTCCATGCCAGAAATTGGACACAATGCCTGCAAAGGCTAGGCGACCAATCTGCAGAAGAAACCAGGAGCAAAGGTGAGGCATTTTGCCTCCAGAATTCCCACGCCTCTCCCTGTGAAGCACGCCTCCCAAGGTGATTTGTACGGCCTCTGAAGAAGACAAGCAGATCTCCTAAAAGATGAAGTCAGATACTGAATGGAGGCGTCCAACTGAATAACCCCCTCTCCTAACACTGATCTGATGAATACCTGCTCTAATAAATCCAGATGAAGCTCAATGGACCCCTGAATGGAAGCCCTCACAGATGCACAGATTCAGCTGGTCTCTCACAGCCTCAAATATGCTCAACACTAAAGAAGATTTCGCTCTCCAATGGCAGAAAATACTGAAACCCTTGTCTTAGAGAAGAGAAGCCAAATAGCAAAGTCAAATAATCATAAGTGAATGAGTTTGCTTTATAAGCCAAAATGCACGAATTTCCAGGAAGTGATGCCCTTTTTGCCATTTAAATATATTAAAATATATTTAAGTCACTTTTTCAATAGTCCCCACTTAAATACTTGGGCACCCAACTTTAAGTGATTTAATTAATCACTTTATGAAATATTTCATAAGTGGCATCACTTTATAAAGTCAATTTGACTTTATAATAATCCATTAAGTTAAATATTAATATTCAACTTAGCCACAGAAAAATTGCATAACTTCCTCCAAGCTGAGTATCTTTCTGTGCCGTCAGAAGCTGGCGAACACTGAACTCCAAACGCTCATACTGAATCCCATACTGAAGCTGAAGGGGTGAGAATGAAAATACCCACTAGAAACGACCACTGACCCTCTAACCAAATCCTGTCAACCTACAAGGGTCCAAGAGATAGGCTAACTCAACATGCTCCTGAACTGAGCTATAATGGGGACATTACACAAATACCCAACGATTTCCTTCTCCAAACTCTTATCACGGAATCTAGCAGCACTCGTTCCACGGATAACCCCCTTACGAAACTTGTTTGTTTCCTAGGTTAGTGGAATTCAAGCACGTAAAGCGAGGTGATTTTCAATCCACCTCGAAATGTGTTCCAAAGCCTCAAACAGTCAGTTTGAGCATCCCCCTATGTTCGCTTCGCGAAGACCTTCGAAACGAGTACCTTCGCGAGCCCTCACTGTTGATAGTTAGCATAATTGGGAAAAGTGTAGTCTTGAAAAACAACGCTCCAACTCTTTTTCAAAAATTGACTAAGTGTCAAAAGTACAGGGGCGCCAAAAATCAGTGCCCCTACATTTAAGTGATTTTCTTTTCAGTGCAATGGCACTGAATTTTGGCGCCCTTGCACTTTTCTTCCAGACTTAGTCATATTTTGACTAAGGTGTCGTTTTTTCAATGCTTTGCACTTTTTCCAGTTTTGTGCCACTTTTTATGCCTTGATTAGTTGCACGACTTTTGTTCATTTATGACACTCCCAAATCACTTTTAAGTGATTTTAATTGACTTTTAGTTCATTCCTCCACTTCATTCTACACTGCTCTCTTTCACTTCCAACGTGCTGGGCGACCAAGCTACTTTCAGAAACTCGTTTCTTTTTGTGGTCTCTTGTTGCATCGACCTAGGTTTTCGCTTTTTCTCAAGTAAATCTCGCCTTTCCATCATTTCTTCCTTTCCTTTTGTTTCTGTGACCATGCCATCGCACTCACAAACTCATGCATTCATGAGCTAAGTGTCAGGGCGTTGATTTTCAGCACCCTGACATGTTTTCAAACCAACCATTTCTAAGTGTAAGGGCGCTGATTTTCAGCACCCTGACATCAAGTGAACTTTCTAATACTTCAAAAGTGCAAGCGCACTGAAAATCAGCGCCATTGCACCAAGGAGAATTTCCTCAAAGTGCAAGGGCGCTAATTTTTGGCGCCCTTACACTTTTCCCAATTTTTTCTTAAAACACTTCAAATTTTTCCAGTTTTGCTCCAAACCTTGTTTTTTCCACTTCGTGCATCATCACCCGTTTCGTGCTTGCTCAACATCGTTGCTCGCTTCACGCTTCCCAGTGCTACTTTTTTTGTTGACGCCTGTTGATTCACCATCCTTGCAATTTCTCTCCAGATCTCGTCAAGTGATTCCGAAAATGATGTCCTTTGATCTTGGTTCTTCCAGATAAAAAGTTCATGTTGGAGACCAAGAAGAAATACAAAGACTTCAGCACCCAAAGCAAGGAAACATGAAGGTTCCTGATCTCCAATGTTAGACATTTTCGATGCATCCTTTTATGCATCTTGTAAATATTTCCTGACATCTTATATGTCTTTTTGTAAATTGTAATTGCACCAAGTTCAAAGATGTAATCTTTTGAAAACAAATTACACTTTTACTTTGGTCAAAGTTAGGTGAGATCTCCTTAAATCGCTCACCCAACTTTCCTTGATTTCCTCAAATTAGATTCTTAATTTTGCTCATCCCTCTTTCTATATAATGTGAGGGATTTCCTTTGTATTGTTCATCATTTAGTATTTTGCAACGAAGTGCTGCCCTTTTTGAAGCAGAATTGTGAAACTTTGTGTTCATTATTTGTGAATGAAATTTGATCAATAAAGAAGAAGATTGCAAACCAAACTTTGTGTTGGATTCGATAATCTTATGAATTGATCTCATTTGATGGTGATTAGCTTATGGAATCTAAAGGACTCTAAGTAATTCATGTAAACTTTGTGTTACATCCTTTATTTAGATTTACATTTGTGTTTTGTTTATCTTTGGTTGAATGATCTACAAGACTTTGTGCTTGTAATTATTCATCCTCTTTGAATACTTTGGTTGAATGATCTACAAGACTTTGTGCTTGTAATTATTCATGCTCTTTGAATACTTTGATTGAATGATCTACAAGACTTTGTGCTTGTAATTATTCATGCTCTTTGGATACTTTGGTTGGATAATCTACAAGACTTTGCGCTTGTAATTGTTCATGTTGTTTGAGGAATTGCTGCATCTAAGAAGACTTTGTGCTTCTAATGCGACAAATGACACATCTATCACAAATCCACCATTGATAAAGCTACGAAACGACTTTGTGCCTTCGTGAGCTTTCCCTTTTATTTTACTAGTTTATTGTTAATCACTTCTGGTACCTCTACGCTTTGCTTTGACAAGATAGAGGTATTGGCATTACTGTTTGTTGATCGTTTTAAGTTATTGTGAATTGAGAACTTCCAACGGTGAAGCATTGTAAACATCTTCTCTGAAAAAAGAGAGAAGGATGAATGTAACACACCCCCCCCACTTCGTAAGTATTGTGTACATTTTGTAATTACTTTGTTTGTTTTACTATCACTTATGTCAGCAGTAAGAAGGGCGCCTCCCCTTTCTGAGAGGAGAGATTTACATCTCACATAGCTATGGCTGAAGTCCTAGTTGTGTAATTTATCGAAAAGCTGATTACATAATTTTCACCCACACATAGCTGTGGCTGAAGTCCTAGTTGTGTAATCTATCGAAAAGCTGATTACATAATTTTCGCCCAACACAAACTCGACTTCAAAATGATGCTAAATGCAGAATACTACTGTAGCGAAATCACTGTAGCGTTGTCACTATTCATGCATTGTAGCGAAATAATTGTAGCAATGTTGTACCCAAACCAAATTTTTTGCTTCATCAAGGCATTTTGCTTAAAAGAGTCTAAACTTTGCTAAAATGATGTCAAATACAGTTTTTGGGCAATATCAAGCATGGAGTTTTGTCAATATTTTGTTAGTCAAAGGCAATATCCATTGATTAGAACCTGAATCAAAGACTCAGAATGAGGCAATTCACAGTCGAGGAGCATTTCGCGTGGACGACTATACTTTTGAATGGTCATTTCAGTGGCTATGATGAAGATTTCAATGGTTAATTTTTGAAGATTTCTCAAGGAAAAGAAAAATTGCACCCCTGTAGCCCAAGGGCGCCCTTCTTTTTGAAGGCCTAGATTTTGTGGTAAATGCTCATGAATACAGTCAAACTCTTCAGAATTACTCCAATTATCCGATGAGCTATCCTGCGAGGCTCTCCAAGACTCGTAACTCCAGTAACTAGCGACAGAAGTTGGAGATTGCAAAAGTTACAGATTGCAAAAGCCTGTCATTTTCTAGCTTTTGCGCCCCTGTAGCTCAAGGGCGCACCTCTTTAAGGGGGGTTAAATCTTGGTATTCTTGGTTGTAGATGCATTCAATCTCTTCATGACTAGTCTGCCTATCTGACGAGCTATCGAATGCAGTCATCCGAGTCTCAGAACTCCGATAGTCGAAGTCAGAAGATGAGATTGCAAAGAGACTTCATATCACAGAGCTTCTTCAAATGGTGAAATTGTGCCCCTGTAGCTCAGGGGCACCCTTCAAAATGACCCTTGAGATGATTGAAATTGTTGACGAGGTCTTCTTGACATCTGTGCTACTCTAGTCCAGCTTCGCGATGCACCAACTTGCCTGTTCATCCGATATTCTGAAAGATCGTGGCAAAGATTCTACCAGGCACGTAATTTAGCGAGCGGAGAAACATATAAATTTCACTGTATTTCTGTAGGCCAGGGGCGTCTAGCCTTTAGGCCTGTCAGATGGAGTTGTTTGCTTACGAAGTCTTCACGGGACTTGTGCACGACTACTCCAGCTATCCAACGAGCCCAATCGTCAGCCTCCGGGATTTGGCAAACGCTCGTACGTGCGAGGTCTGTGAAATACTGAAAAATGAAGACAGCTCAGAAAATGGCCAAGTTTGGTCGTCTATTCCATCTTGGGAAAGGCGCCTTTCTATTTGAGGTCTTAGAAGCAGTTTTCTCGCTTCGTCGCCTCTAGAGACATCTCTCGTAGGTCCTTCTGGCTACGCGTTGAGACAGACAGTGCTTGAATCAGGCCATCCCAGCTCCAAATATCAGAGGTCAAAGTAGGGCATCTGGTTGAGAGTTGTAATTTTGTCAAAATGGAGGGGCGGACTGTCATGTCCCCTTCTCAGTGACATCTCTCAGAGGACAGGATTGGCCTATCACACGACCCTCGTAGGCTGATTGTTTGGATAGAGGGTCACTTCGGAGCTTGGCTCAGCTTCAGTTAGCAGAGATTGATCAGTGGTCTTTCATTCTGGCTCAATCGGAGGCTTTTTGCAGAGTTGCTATTTTTAGCAGTTCCTGGCAGGCAGTGTGGGACCCCTGCTATTTTTAGCAGTATGGCTTTGGCGGCATCCGGAATCACTTCAAAGTTCGTCAGCATTAGACGGAACAGGAAACGGATAATTAACGGGAGAAATATTAATATTTAATTACATTGATTAAATATTAATTAATTAATGTTTATAATATAAAGTTGTAATTTTAAATTATAACTTTAAGTGATTGCCTTGAGGGGTGCGCCATCATTAAAGGGGGCCAGTTTGACATTTAAATTATATTAAAATATTCAGCTGAGAACTATGGAGAAATTAAAAGAATTAAAAGTGAATATTTTAATGAAACCCTATTCTTAAGGAAATCGCACTTTTCAGCCTTATAGTGCATTTGCCTTGGAAATTGAGCCATTATGAGATTATTGAATTTTGAGAACTGATCAAATTGATCTGAGCACAGACTTTAGGGTTTGAACTCGACTTCCTTGGGGAACGAGCCATCTCCAGCGGAAAGCAATTCAGAGAGTGTGAAATATCACTTGATCTATTGCCTGCAGAGGTTTTCTCATTCAGAGGAAATCACAGAACTTCAGAGGATCGATCATTTACAGAGTTTCTATAGTGTTTTGCATTCAGACAATATCTATTCATCAAGGCGCCCTATTACAGAGACTTGCATATCAGTATTTGAGAAGGCCGTACATTTTTGAGGCTGATTTCTGACAGGCCGTACTGCTCTGTCAGGCCGTACCTTCACTCAGGGGCGTGTTTCTTCATCTTGAGAGAAACGCCTATTTTTATCTGCTTCAACCTTCACCAGTGGAAACGCCTTCATCACTAGAGCCATCTGCAATCATCACACAGAAGGAAAAGGACATCATTTACCTCAGCCGTACCAATCTGTACTTTTGTAGCAGCAAATACCAGGTTCTTAAAATATTGAAAATTCTTTATTTTATTCATTGCATGCATCTGGGTATTCTTGTAATCGGTAGAGAAGATCAAATAAAGATACTGGCATCCATATTCAATCCATTTCAGAGTTATTTAATTTTTATAGAATTTATTTCAATTTATTGCAAAAATCGTACCTTTCATTTATTGCATCAAAAACACAAAAATTGCAAAAAAACCAAAAACCTTCAGAAAAACTTAAAACTCAGTCAGAAGCAGTGTTAGGGGGAAACTAGGGTTTCTACATAATGTTTCTAAAACGAATTCAGGTGAAGATCTATATGGGTAAGAAATATCTAACAACATTGAATTGCTAAATGAAAAAAGGAAGCATACCTACCAGATGATAAAGACAAGAGAATTTGACATGATCTCTACATGGCTGAGGCCCAAAAATTTGCTCATTGGATGAAGATTGCTCAATAGACCATAATTGACTCAACATAGAGAATTTTTTTTGAAAGAACATCCGCAACAAATCTTTGTGCTCACTCCATCGACAAGTTCAGCTAACTGCTAAAAGATTATTAATACTGTCTATCTACTCTTACAAGCCGCCATAAGTATAAAAGAAGTTGTTTGAAAATTATTGTTACTCTCACCTCTTCGGTCTGGAGTTCAAACTCCCCAAGTACCCATAGACCTATACCTAGCTGCATTTTTATACAATCTGTTGTACCCAAAACCAAAAATTTTGCTTCACTAAGGCATTTTGCTTAATTGAGTCTTTATCTTGTTAAATGATGTCAGAAGGTCGTTTTTGGGCTTTTCAAATATGGAGTTTGTGTCAGTGTCATGTCAGTCTGTTACTAAAAAGATTTAAGAAAAGTGAAAATTTGAACGAAAAACATCAAAATTTTCTATCTCTGGAGAGGGGAGCACATTCTCAAATGGGCGCCCTATCTTTTTAGGGGCTCAGATCCTGTTTTTAGGATTTGTCACCTCCAGCAGACATTTGTCCGGCATCACGTCAGCTTCGCAGTGAGCTATCCAGCCTGTCAAACGGACCCGTTTCGAGCAAGTTGTGGAAGATATAGTGCAAAACGAGGCAAAAGCGAGAATTGGCTAACACTGGAGAAAAGCGCAGCTTTTGGAAAAGGCGCCCATCTTTTTGAGGTGCCAGATGTAGGTTTTTTGCTAAATGCCACCCAAGATGTTTATCTCACGTTTGTTCAAGCTTCGCGACGCATCCGTCAATGGGTGAATCTGAGTTGCTGAAGTGTCTGAACCTGAGCTCAAACGTAGGGTCAAATCTTAGTCAAAATATCAGAGGAAAAAGCAAAAGAGCACATTTTGAGAAAGGGGCCTAAGCTTTTCAAGTCTTTAAATGTGTCCATGTTATGCTCAGCCTTCCGTTGCCTGTTTTCGCCGGATCAGAAGATGACTCAGCAGCTTGCAGTCAAGGTTTTTTGTATTATTTGTCATTTCCAGAAATGGCTAAGTCTAGAAGAAAAAGAGCAACTTTATGAAAAGGGCGCCCTTGATTTTCACCCCTCAGATGATGTTTTCTGGGGAAATGTGCCTTTGCAGCTGTCGTGCAGAATGAAGTTAGCTTCGCAGTCAACCTGAGATCCAGTCCTGAAAGTTGGTAAATCAGAAGTTATGAAGGAGTTATTTTTCCCTTCGTTCGAGATGCAGATGTCAAAATTTGACTAAGTCTGAGAAAAAGCGCAGCTTTTGAAAAAGGCGCTTGGATTTTTGGGCCTTCAGATGTCAGTTTTATGACATGCAATCTCAGATATCTTTTGATTAGTTCCTACTGAGCTCTGCAATGCACCTGTCAGCCAGTCAATCGGAGAAGTCAGTCAATCAGTGTCAGAGGATGAACAGAGGTCCCGACTGAGGTTTCAACTTAAATTTTCATGAAATTTGGCTAAGTCTGGAATTTGCCTTAAGAGTGCAAAGTTTGATTTTCGAAAGAGAGTTGAATGGACGCCTTAACTGGACATCTGACTGCAGTTAGACTAAACATTTTCTGGGTTGTCATCTTCAGTTCATATATTGGCATGTTGAGTGATCTTTCAGTTCGCATGTCGAGTTAACTAGTTTGCATGTTCAGTTAACTATCTTGCATGTTGAGTTAACTTGATTGCATGTTCACTTAACTGAAGATTATCAGTGAATGTCAACTGGAGTTCACATGCATGGCCGATTTGATTGCAATTGTCAAGTTTTAGTGAAGATGGTGCTTCATTGAGTGTCAACTGAAGTTCAAAAGGGACGGCATGAATAATGAAGCATTAATTTGTGAAGTATGGCGCATGAAGTTGTTATCTTCAGTTCTGAAAAAGGTCGCCATGTTTAGATATTTTTATGATGAAGCATAAATTAGTGAAGCTACGCCCTTTACAAGGAATGACAACTGAAGTTCCAAAAGGGTTGTTATTTTTAGAATTAAATTGAAGTTTGTGTAAAGATGGCGCACTTCTTGAGGGTCAACTGAAGATTGAAAAGGGTCGCTATTTTTAGAATGTTTATTGCATGATATATGGCGGATTTCTCATCTCAATTAAGGTTGCTAACTTTAGTTATCAAAAGGGTCGCCTCAAGTTCAAGTTTGTGAATCTAAAGCAAGTTTGAAGATGGCGAATTCAATGAAGAGTGTTAACTGAAGTCAAAGTTGCATGAAGTTGTTAACTGAAGACTGAGAAGGCAAACCCTAATGCATGGCGACTTATTTAGCATATCTGAGTTTCAATTAACTGGAATGAGGTCCAATTAGAAGCCAAGCGCACTTTTCATGGATTCCTTGCCTAGTGCGAATTTTCAATGATGAAAATCTATATATTTCAGCCATGGCGTCCATTATTTCATCATCTTTTGCTCTAAAGTCTACATTCTTCTTGAGCGACCAGCAAGCTAAAGGTGCTACAGGTGTCCGAATTCAGCGTTCTTCGAAGCAACGAGTTCAGATTGTTCAGAGGAAGGCGATTCTAGACTTTATTTTTACTTTGCATGCAGGTTTTATCAAGTTTCAAAGAGGAGATTGACAGATTTTTCAGAAGCAGACAAGCAAAACTTTCTATCTTCTGTCTTATTTCTTCTATTTCTCACCTTAGGTACTTTCTTCGCATGTCAAAGAAATTCAACACATATTCAGAATCTGATCATCTGGGTTCGCATATTTCAGCATTTGCAGCTAAACCTACGTCTTAGATTTTTTCGAGAAAATTGCCCCGTAGCCTTCATTCTGAAGCTCTGTGCTTTTTTCCGAGAATTTCTTTGCATGTGGGCTTGAATCACATTTTTTCAAGAATTCAACTATCTGGGTTTGTTCAGAATTCAGTTGTGCACAAAACCCATGTTCCAGAAAAACTTCGAAAATTTCTTTCGTCAGAAGCTATTTTTAGCCTTGTCCAGAGGTTTTCAGAAAATTCTTCAAGTATATTCGACTTTACAGTCAAAAGTCCTCATTTTCAAAATGCAGTTCAATCTCATTGATTACAAGGTGAAATCGGCTCTTACACATAATTTCATCAAAACTTCAGATACAGACCTGAATCATGTTTATCCAGTGGTCAATCTGAGCAGTTTGGAAGGTGTTAGCAGCAATTCGTTGAGAAATCTTGAGCGTTCCGGATTGCTGGCAGCGGCATCCATTCCTATTTCTATCTTCGATCTTGAGTTCGTTCTTGCTTGTATCAAGCATTATGACTCGTCTTCACGACAATCAGATCAGTAGATGGAAAGAGTTGTTTGCAGTCTCAAACCGAAGGACATAGAGAAATGTTTTGCTATTCCTCCTCGCTCAGATAACTTTACTGTGGTTCTTGAAGCTTGTGAGAAGATATGGGATGCTGATCAACAACGTTCACAGAGAAAAGTTGCTCAGAAATGGTTGACTGTTCAGAAAACTAACACGCCGAAAAAGGTTGGTCGTGGCGAATTCAAAGAGGAAGTTGCTGTTTTGATAACTTTACTCAACTGAGTTACCGGTCAATCAGATGCTAGCAGTTTTCGTTCATGGATGTTTTACCTGATTACCAGAATTCTTGATGGTACAGAGCGTTTTGACTGGGCTATGTTGATTAGTGATTGCTTACATCAGCAAATTACTAACTTTCTCAAGTATCACGAGTTTCATATGATATCATACTTGGTTTACTTGGTTGCATTTCAAGGTAGCTACAGGCTTCTAAAAACTAATGGCACTCTCAGTGTTCAGCATGTTCATGAGTATTATCCTCAGCTGGAGTTTTCTCAATCTGAGCAGGACTTCCGAGCAGTGAATGATCACTTTTCCATGAGAACCGTGAGAGATCTTGACAACAAGATGCATATTCATATTTCTGCCAAGGCCAAATCAGCGATGGAGACTTGGGCGGATTGGTTTATCCAGTTCCCTACTTTCACATACATCCGGGTTTATGGATATGTTGGAGAGCCCCTGATGTTATCGAGATACCCTTCAGATAAGCTCATTTTCATGGAGTTCCTCAGACAAATGCAGCATGTCCATTTCTTTCCTCGTAGTCGTCATAAGACTGTGGCTAATTTTCCATTCACATTGGGAATTTTCACATGCAATGCAGCAACAGATGCCAGGTTTATGTTTACTGAGATAGAAAGGTTCAAACTCAAGCCTTATACTGAGAGGCGTTCCTATGATCCTCTCGGTCATTATGCAAATCGGTTAGAGCGAGGGATTGCACATACGCCAGCACTTGAAGATTTCTGGGCTAATTGTGAAGATGAATTCGAGGTTCGTCGTCGTCACTATTGTAGACTCACTATCGGTCAGCTCTCTGATTTCCTATCAGAAGATGTTGATGGTCTATCGGATGATGATGGAGAAGTTCTTCTCAATTCATATGTCAAAGATCAAGTTGCTCGGCAGCCACTTCGCTCACCAGATTGGTATGCTAAGGAGAATACTTCTATTGAAGAGGTTTCCAGATCAGTTATCAAGACTAGTAAGTTGTTCTTGGAGAGCAAACGGACGCGAAAGTCAGTTCCTGTAGCAGAGCCGCCAAAGGATGTCTCTTCGTTGCCTTCTACTTCTAGACCAAAACCCAGAGTAAAGGCCATTATAATACCTCCTGAAGGGGTTAGACTCAGTGGAAACACGGGGAAAAGAGCTACTGGTAAGAGGAAGCAAAAACAAATTGAGAATGTTCCTGAGGTTCCAGTAGAGACAGTTATTCAGGCTGAGCCTCACGTTTCACCTCCTAGTTCGCCTCACATACAACCTATTGACATAGATTTTGAGCCCGAGACACCAATTCAAGCAGGATCGGAGACACTTGAACCACCACAGGTTGATACATCAGGGACAGTCTCTCCGCGAATTGAGAATATTGTCCAATCTTGTTGGCTCGAGAAGTCTTTGGGAAGACAGAGGCGTGAACCTTCGTACAACCTTGATTTATCTGAGTTCGGTGAACCCTATCAAAGAAGATCGAACAAGAAGATAAAGAAACAAGTGCATATCGAGAAAACTCCAGAATTAGAAATTGTTATCGAAGTTGCTGTTCCTCCAGAGGGTAAGAGCTTGGATGAAGTCAAAGTTGGTGACTTTACATTCACTAAGGCAAATCTTGGCAGGACCACTCGAGAGACAGATGTAACTCTTCTTAAGATCGTCACTAATAATCTTGAAGAGCAAATTACGAAGGATGGAGAAGATAAGGCCTTACTCAAGGCTGAAAATAGTCAACTTTGTCAGTACATTTCTGATCTTGTTCATGGAAATCCGAATAGAGCATAGAAATAACAGTAAACTGAAAGATATCATAGTAAAATGCCAGAAACTTTATTCATTCTCAGGAATATCATGTACAAAGGGTATCACAATGCTTACAACATAACTCATTCAGAATCATCCCATAATCAATAGCAGCATTAGTATATCCTTGTTATCCCCGACTATTCCCACCCGACTACATATAACGCTCGGCGGTGGTTACACAACCAACCGACATGACGTTTCATAACATCATTACATTATCATTAATCTAAACATGTTTTGCCGAGAGTACATGACATTACATGACATTATTATTCTTTACTAACTATTGTTTTATTTGACAACTGCCGAGTATGACCGAGGCCAACTACGGCCGAGGCCAACTACGGCCGACAACAAGCAACCGACAACAAGTAAAATATCTGACTAACATCATCCCCCCCAAAAAGAAAGTCGTCTTCCAGACGACAGATACAACATGATAAGATTACTGAGAGGTAGGGGGAAGGGAGTGCGTCCCTGGATGCACCGATGACGTCGGAGTGGTGGAAGAATGCTCTGCTCTCAGGCGCCTCAGCTCCTCCGTGCGTGTACGAAGCTGCCGATCTGCCAGGATCTCCCTCTCCCTCGCCGCCTTCACCATCCGGGCTGCCTCCATCAGTTGGCTCTTTGCCTGCTCTGCCTCGGCATTCTTGGCCGCCAACTCTACCTCTTTGGCAGCTAACTGGTCCTCCAATGCTTTCATTCGCTGCTGCCAGGTTGCCTCTTTCTGCTGTGCCTCCTCCTCCAAGGCTGTCACCCGAGGCTCCAAGATCTCCAATCGGGCTCCCCTGTCACTGGCGAGCTGAGATTGCTCAGTCAAGTTATCCTGAATGCTCTTGATGGTCGCAGCCGACTCATCCTTGACCCGCTGAAGAAGTCTATAAGCATCCACTCGGCGAGATACTGCTACATCGGTGGAAAATCTTTGGCGCTTCATCAGAAGAAAAACATCTCGGAATGCCAGCTCGATGTAGTATAGACTCTCCAAGACGCCTGCATCCCGTCCCACTAGCCTCGGTGGCCGACCTCGCCAAGCTCTCATCATGGCAGGAGTCTCTCCTGCTGGCCACCCCTCGCCAAATATCCGGGCAAACTCCGCCTCACAGCCCATCTGCACAAATCCCCGAATTCGGTGAACCTCCTGGCCTACTAAAGGTGATCGGCCAATCCTCAGATCCCTGGAAACCTGTCCCACGCGGATCATCAGTCTGCCCATGTGCTCGAGCTCCTCCACATATCTCTGTACTGTGCCTACCGGATCCGACGGGTCTGGCTGAGACATTTCCACGACGAAGCCCTCTGTGGAGGCGCCCTCCCCGTCCTCATCATCCGAAGGTATGCAATGTTCCGTCTCCTCCTGGGGCTGTTCCCCGTCTGCCGGCTGAGGCTCCTGAATGGCTGTCTCTGGTGCCTCGGCTATGCTCGCCTCCGGGAGTGCAAGTGTGTCTTCGCCGATCCTGGCCGTCTCACTCTGCTGGGTGTGAATGATCGGCCCCTCCTTATCCCCTTGTCCCTCCGAGGGACTCTTCTCCTGCTCGTCTGGCTGCTCGGCTGGCTGCTCGTCCACGTCGAGAGTGAGGCCCACCGACCCCAGCCAACTGTCGATCTGTGCTACCCCGGGTGCTCCTGGGGTTGGAGTCGTCTCCTCCGTGGCCTCAGTCATTCCCCTAACTCCTGCCGAGGTTGCCACTCCTGTGGCTGTCGATGCTGACGGTGGTGTAAGAGAGCAAACTGCCGGCAATATCTCCACCGAGGCAGTGGAACCTGCTGCTGATATGGTAACTGCCCCCTGTGATGTGGTGGCGAGAGGTGCCCACCCTGGCGATGCTCCCGGCCGTGAAGCGGCTACCCTCAACATCCGTCCGGCTCCAACTGGTGCAACGGGGAGGGTGAACGTGACCGAGTGCGTGCTCTGGCTGGCTGGCGGTGTCGGAAGGGTGAATCCTGCCGGCTGCAATACTGGTAGGTCAATCTCGCCAGCCTCCTGACCCCTGATGGCAACAGATACTTCCTCATCGGCCGGTGGACTCGACTCCGATGGCGAGGAAGATAAGTCGATAGGTTCCTCTCTGTCCGATGCATCGCTCTCCTCTGAGGCCTCCTCCTCCGATGTTTCCTCTTCCACCGATGCCTCCTTCCGTTTCCTCTTTTTCCCCGAGGCTGTGCCCTCGCCGGCTTGCTTTGCTTCCAATTCCGACCAGTAGAATACGGTAGGCCATCCTGGGTCGAGGTGAGTGAGTGGCCGCCACCGACCCCAATTGCCCTCGGGCACCTGTGTGTGCACTGCATCCAAAAAGAGAGCTATGGCGTGCTGAGTCATATAAAAGGCCTTATGCCTCTGTGCCAGAAAATCCCTTATCCGCTCCGTGAGTAGCCTCGCCCAGTTGTATACTCGGCCAACCCGAAGTCCGACCATGAATTCCACCTGCCATAAGGCGATGTCCGATGCTCGGCTAGCCCCTGTGAGTCGGCACTTCATCAGGTCCAACAAACATTTCTACTCTGCCGTTGCTAGGTGATTCTTCCGGAGGCCTCGATTGCTAGTATTCCATATGGTACGCTGTTCTTCGGCTGACAAGTCGCTTCGGCACACTTGCTTGACTAGCAGTTCTTTGTGTTCCTGCGTCATTTTCTTGGGCTTATTAACCCCTATTCCCGAAGCTGGGACGCCGAACACCCTCTCAAAGTCCTGAGGCCAGAATGAAACTGTCACTGGGCAACCTCTGTAATCGATGACGGACTTGTGCATATGCCTGCAGTAGTTCTCCACCATCGCCTTCAGCCAAGGCTCGAACTCCCGAGAACCAAAAAAGGGCACGAGCACAGCCTTGTCCATCCGAGCGTGTCGAAGCGCGACCTTCAGAGAGTGGTCGTCCGGAGTGCTTCGCCACCATTGCTTGCACTCGTTGCCGGTCAGATTCTCCCATGTCATCGTGTTGGCATCGGCATCCATCTTTTTTCTCTTCGCAGCCGAGGCTACCTTTGGCTGGTGCTGCATCAGTTTCTTGCCCTTGTCCATCTTCCTGTCAGCTCGGCGATTCCAGCCGACTTTATAACCCTCGA